>VMDR010008243.1:0-37310 GCA_007922815.1 Macrotus californicus | reverse complement strand
CCGCCCTGCGCGAGTCCTCTCCAGCCCATCTCGCCCCTCCTACCGGTCTGGATGAAAGTTTCTCCTTCAGTTCCTTGGTTGTCGGACTTCCATACAGTTCAATTTTCTGTCAGTTCTGGTTGTTTTTTGTTTTAAAATTTGTTGTTGTCCTTCTTTTGGTTGTACGAGGAGGCACAGTGTGTCTACCTATGCCTCCATCTTGGCCGCACCCCTGTAATGTAATTATTAATATGTTAGGGTTAGTTGTCCCATTCTTTCTCTTTTGCTTTGCTATTTGTTTTCTCTGTTGTTTGTATCTGTTCTCTATTTTATACCTTTCTGTGGGCTGCTTGAACATTTTTTAGAATTCTATTTTAAGTACCTATTGTGTTTTTGAGTCTCTGTACAGCTTTATCAGTGGTTTATCGAAGTATTATATTTTATAAACACACACACACATTATTTTACCAGAGTGAAATGTAGAAATCTTACCTCCCTTTATGTCCCTTTCTTCTCCCCCATTTATAATACAATAAAATTTTTCTTAATTCTTAAAATTTTTCTCTACATACATTTAGAACCACATGAGACAGTGTTACAAATTTTGCTTTGACCATCATACAGAATTTAGAAAACTTAAATGGAAAATGAAGTGTATTGTATATATTCATATTTTTACTCTTTTGGTGCTTCCTTACTTCCTGATGATCCAAGACTCCTTCTTTTATTATTTCCTTTGTGTATAGAGAATTTCTTTTGGCCATTCTTTTAGAGTAGGTCTGCTGGTGACAAATTCTCTTAGTTTACATTCATGTGATAATGTCTTGATTTCTACTTTATTCCTGAAGAATATTTCTTACTGGGTATAGGATTCTGGGTTGACTCATTTTTTTAATTGAATTTATTGAGATGAAATTGTTTAATAAAATTATGTAAGTTTCAGGTGTACAATTCTGTAATACATCATCTGTATAATTGAAGAGTGTGTTCACCACCCCAAGTCAACTCTCCTTCCATCACCATTATCCCCTCTATGCCCTCCTCTACTCCCTCCACCCCACTTTGCCTCTGGTAATCACCATACTGTTGTCTGTGTCTGTGAGGTTTTTGTTTTTTGCTTAATCCCTTCACTTACTTGTTTTTAAGGTTAAATTATAAGAATAAGATAACCGATGTGCCATAGAATTCAAGTTGAAAATCTTGCTTACAGTACTTTCTTGACTTCCCCTCCATGTTCTGCTAGTAGAATGAGCATTTTGATAGTTTTTTATTGTTATATTTGCACCAAGTCCTGAACTAGGAGAAAGTAAGCAGGAGGAAATTCCAGAGGAGACAGGAGAGGAAGGCACTTTTCCAAGAAAGAGGCAGAAAGAGGAAGACTCTCAGCAGAACCAAGATGTGAAAAGTGAAGAACAGCAATTGACCTTGAATCCTAAGAGAGTTGTGAGGCTTAGAGGAGAACTGGGCCATGTCAGTCAGAGCCTGCTGCAGTCTCAGAGCTCTGGGAGCATTGAGGTAGGTGCTGTGAACATACGCTCTGACCAAGGCCATTTCCTCTGACCAGCTGTGGATGTAAGCATAATTTTATATAAACATTAAGCGTATATTTATTGAACAATATCATAACCACAGACTGAATGGTATAAAATAGCAACCAGAATCTGAAGTGAGCCCATCAGCTGATACATTTTATTATAAAGGGTTCTTAGACTGTATTGAGGCTACATAGGAAGAAAATGCTGATTAATTGTCGCTGTCTGCCCTGGCAGGGAGGGTAGGGACTGGGAGGACCCGTGCCACAACTTCTACTCCTAGTAAATAGCTTAGGTGTGCAAAATACTTTGCTTTGGAGGGGAAGACCACAGATATGGAATTGTTTTAAAAATGGCTTTTGCTACCTACCAGAGATCTGCCTCCAGGAAAAATGAAGGACGTGACTACAGGCTACACTTCCGCTCTTATTCCCCAGTGTTACAGGAGCCTTCATGCACAAAATAAGATTTCCCTACCCATGCCTTTCTGGCAACAATTCTGAGATCTACAAAGGGAGGCCTTTGTGCTCATAAGTAAACCCAATTCAAAAGACTGATCATATATATTTGAAAAGGGATTCACACACATATTTAGAAAAAAAAAGTAACAATAAAGGAAGTCAAAATATATTTGGAAAGAAACTCAGACATAGAGTTTCAAAACTAGGCAGATAACAGTAAACAAGGAAAACACAAGGGTGGGCAAAAGGAGGTGTACAGTTGTTCAATGGAAAAGCCGTGCAGGTTATGCTCGTCACAACAGCCGGATCCGCTTTGTGTCTCAGGCACGCACAACTGCAAGCCTCCTTTGGCCCAGCCCTGTATGTACCTGAAAGGAGACTCCCACCCATGTGAAAGAGAGGGCAGTTACTGGATTTGTTCAGAAGACCAAAAGGAAGTACAACATCAAATATTCAAAAAGAGGTTAATTGCCCGTCTCCCAGACAGGCCCTGTATTCGGCAGTGGGCCGGTGTAGGAGGCTTGGGCGGTGGATGAACACTGCGGTCAGAAAGACTATAAAATCTTTGCTTGTGAGCTCAAAATGACCAGCATTCTTTTAGAACAATAGGATTTAGAGTATGCGAAGTAGCACCCTGGTTAATTTATAACTTTCTTTAATGTACCTTTTCCCATTGTTTGAAGAATTATTTCAATACCCAGGAAGGATGTGAAAAACTATGATATATATATAAAATTTCTGAGAAATATTGGGAAATAGCCACTTTGTGACAGGGGAAATAGTCCTATATACCACAGAGCCACTTACGGTTTCACTGAATTCTTGCATATTTCTGTAACTATCGTCCATAAGAATGACGTGGAGCTGCTGTTACTGATTCGCCTTGTTGATTGAGTTTCTGTGCTGTGTTGGCCTGTGGTAAGGCGCATCCAGCAGAAAACAAGACACGTGCAGGCCTTGTGGGAAAGAAATAACATACTTGTGTTTTGAACTTTGCATTTCCAAGGCAGTGGCACACACACTGTTTCAGCTACCTCTTTAGGCAGGCAAGAAAGAAAATATGTTTTAGACAGATGGGTTTTTTTGCAGTGAGCTGTACAGTGACCATTTCAGAACCTCTTTCTGTTTATAGGGTTCTTTGACCTACTGATGACTATAGATCGTTCTTTTTAGTTCTTGTGTGTGTGGAGTTTTGTGATCTAAACCCCTGTTGTCAGATCACGGTGGCTAGTGTCTAGCTGCTGTCCATGTGTGGGGTGTCGTCTTAATCTCAGAATGGGCACATTTAAGCAGCTGTAGGCTGAGACCAGATTGCAGACTTTAAAGAATGCTTACGTAGGGTAGGTCCACAGACCAAGAACTGTGAGAGCCTCTTGGATGAGTATGTGAGCTCTGTTGTTCACAGGTATTTGTGGCTGCCGCTCGCCTTTGGGGCTTAGTCTCTGCTGCTCGGTATCATTCCAGGTAAGGCTGTGATAGCTGAATTCTAGATATTACTTTCCCAATATTCTTGAAACAAGTTGGAACCACCAGAAATATCTTAATTTTATAGGTTTAAAACCTAGCTTCATGGTTTTTAAAATAACATTATTGAATGTTTACCATGTTCTAAGCACTATACTAAATAATCTGTGTATGACTCACCTATTAAGGAATACAATGAGGCAGGAATATTATTGTTTCCATTTTATAGATGAGGAAACGGAGGCTTTAGAGAGGTTATACATATAACTCCAGAAGTGGAATCACTGGGTTATAAGCGGTTCCATTTTTAATTACTTGAGGACCCTCCATACTGTTTTCCACAGCGGCTACATCAATTTGCATTCCCACCAGGGTCCCCTTTTCTCCACCTCCTCCCCAGCACTCGTTTCTTATTTATTGACGACAGCCATTCTGAGAGGTGTGAGATGATATCTCATTGTGGTTTAATTTGCATTTCTCTGATGACTAGTGACACTGAGCATCTTTTCATACATCTATATGTCCTCTTCGGAGAAGAGTCTATTCAGGTCCTTTGCCCAGTTTTTAATTGGGCTTTTTTTTTGGGGGGGGGGGGGTGTTGGTGTTAAGTTGTATGAGTTCTTTATAAATTTTGGATATTAACCCCGTATCAGATGTTTCATTGACAAATATGGTCTCCTATTCAGTAGGTTGTCTTTTCATTTTGTTGATGGTTTCCTTTGCTGTACTAAAACTTTTTAGTTTGATGTAGTCCTATTTGTTTATTTTTTATTTTGTTTCCCTTGCCTGGGGAGACATACAGTATATCTTATCTGTTGAGTTGGATAAGGTTGAATTTGTCATCCACTCGGCACACCTGTGTGCGCCTACCTTCGAGAAATCCCTGATGACTTCTCCTTTGGTCACAGCAGTGTCATTGTGCTGAGAGGCCTGATTTTTACCCTGAAATTGTCCCTGTGCTGTTCCTCTGCACTGATATGAAAAACAAGACAGTTAATTGTCTATATTTAACTGCTATTGTTCACATGATTTCTTTGATATTTTTATTCTAATGTAATGTGAGTTAAATTATATGAACATGTACTACCTAGCTATAAGTATAAAAGAGTAATTTGTTGTAGCTAAGCCAATTCCAAAAACATGTGAATAATCACATGCTGATGATTCTGGTTCTGACAGCTGGAACCCAGGTCTTACCAATATTCTTTCAAATTGGGCATGTTTCGCTTTTAAAATGTTTGTTTTAGAATCCAACATCTGGAGAAAAACTGAAATACCAGCACGAAGAGGAAATACAACAACTTCGCCAGAATTTGCACCGGCTCCAGATTCTGTGCAACTCAGCTGAAAAAGAGCTTCGATATGAGCGGGGAAAGAACTTGGACCTGAAGCAACACAATAGCTTACTTCAGGAAGAAAGCATTAAGGTAACTCTAGTGGACATATCCTTTATAGAGAAATCTCACTCAGTTGGCCCTGGGGAAAAAGAATCAAAATTTCTCAACTTCAGCCCTGGCCGGCTGGCTCCGTTGGTTGGACCATCGTCCCACGCACCAAAAGGCTGCGGATTCTGTTCCCAGTCAGGGCACATACACAGGTTGAGGGTTCAATCCCCCCAGTTGGGGCGTGTAGGGGAGGCAACTGATTGATGTTTGTCTCTCACATCTCTCTCTTTCTCTCTCTCTCTCTCATTAATAAACATATCCTCCGGTGAGGATTAAGAAAAATTTCTCAACTTCATCATTCACGACAGTGCCCGCAGATGGGCGGACAATGTGGAGCTCTCTGGTTAACTTCCTCCTTTAACTTCTCCCTACCAAGTGGGCGCACAGGTCCGTTACTTCTCTGCTGCTGAAGAGCCATGCACGTTGTCAACCTGTAAATATGAAAAGTTTTAAAGCTACACAATCTTTTAAAATTATTATCTAAAATTTTAGCACTTATTAAATTTCAATGATCTGAGCCCAAACCTTGGTTGTTCTGCCCTCATCCTCTCTCTAGACTTATTTATCCCTAATAGGTGTACCCATCATTACTGGTTGACTCAGATATCTGCAGCAAGGTATAATTCATAGGAGGGCAAAGTTGTTTATCAGACCATGGTTCTGTTATTCGCCAACTATATTTGAGACTCAGCTTCTTAATCTCTAAAATGGGATAAAATACCAATCTCAGCTGCTTCGTAGATATGAAAGCCTAACCAATAGTTATACTAGTACCTGCTGCCTCAGTTCTATATGTCAAATACAGGAGATGATCTATAAGTGATTCTTGAAGAACAGCAGTTAACTTGTATTAGGTGTTACCTATTTGGCTGCTTCTATTCTTGATACTTTCAGTGCTTTATTTAATGTAGCTTCCCAACTGTTTTATCAGATAAGTAGTTGTCCCCATATTACAGATGAAGAGGCTAGTGCTCAGAGAGGTCGAACATTATTAAGTTTTAGATTCACTTGATAAACCCTGAATGGTTGGTCCACAGAAGTCACAGGTGGAGGAAATTATAGTTATAATCCCATCAATTCGCTTGAAAAGCTTTGAGCCCAGGAAATTCTGCTTTGCGTAAGGTAAATTCTATCCGAGCATTTTTATCTGTGAGCCCTGCCTCGTACATTCCTTAGAATGTCATTCATTCATTTATTTGTTTACTACACATTGGTTAATTATCTACTATAGGCGGTTTGACAGGCCTTGGATGCTGAGAAGTGAATAAAATACATGATCCCTGCTGGGAATTTAGAGTGGGGAAGAAGGATGTAAACAAGTAGCTAAGTATATGTTTAATTTAAATTGCGATAAACTCTATGAAGGAAATAAATGTGGTGTAATAGTAAGGAGTGAGTAGGAAGACCCCTTCAGATTAAATGATCATGAAAATTTTCTCTTACAAAGTGACGTTTAAGCTAAGACTTGAAGAATGGACAGAAACCAACCATACTGTGAGGAGGGAAAAGAGAAAGCATTCCTAGCAGAGTAAAGGGTGGAATCTGGTGTGTTGGAAACCCTAAATAGAAGCCAGCATGACAGGAGATCAGTGGGAAAAGGGGGAATGACAAGATGGTTTTAAAGGAGCCAACAAGGGCCAGATCATACAAGGCCAGGCTAGCTGCTAGGGTTTGTTCCCAGAGTGATGGGAAGCCACTGAAATAGTTAAGGAGGGGAGTCAAGTCGTCCAACTTCTGTTTTAAAAAGAACACTTTGGCTGCTGTGCAGAGAACAGATCAGAAGGGAGTAAAAATGGAAATGGCAGGACCAGTGTCAAAGCTGTTGCCACGTCTAAGACTTGAGATGATGACGATCTGGACTAGGGCGGTGACACAAATGGCACAAATAGATGGATGCAAGATCTGCTGTGGAGGCAGAGTGACAGCTGGCGCTGAACTGAGTCGTGATGGAAAAGGAATGCTCAAGGACAGCTCTCAGGTTACTGGCCTGAACAGGAGGGCCGATGGTGGCATCAGTTACTACAATCAGGAAGACTGAGGGGAAAACAGTTTTGGAGGTGTGGGCAGAAGCAAGGAGTTTCACTTTGGCAGTTACTGGGCATAAAGGTGGTGTTTTAAATCATGGGCACGAACCAAGAGAGAGAATGATCCACTCTCAAGGCCTGGTTTAATCCAATAATATTTAGAAGTTGGGTAGCATGAGAACAGTACAAAAGAGACCAAGAAGGAACAGAAGAGAGGCAGGTGAAAATCAGGGGAGTGTGGTATCACAAACTCCGAGAGACGAGGAGAACTTTGTGGGAGAGAGGGAGGGGACACCCATAGAGGTCAACTGTCCACTGGATTTACTTCGGCAACAGTGCTCGGGCAGCGTCATGGAGCAGTGGGAATGAAAGCCAGCTGAAGTGATAGGAAAAAAGGGTGGAAAATGTTTAGTCCATGCATGCATAGACACTCAGGAAAACCCCATTGTCCAGCTGCCATCTGGTGAGATCGACCTTGGCAAACCTCACTAACACATGGCAACTCCCGAGAGTGATCGGCCCCACGACAGTGGGGCTGGTCAGCTCTTGGGGGACGGTGTTCCTTTGAAAGCTGCTTCTTCTGACTCGCACTGACACTCCCTCCATGCCTGGTGCCATCCCTCTTGTTTATTCCCCACCTGTAGATCAAAATTGAACTGAAGCAGGCCCAGCAGAAGTTACTAGACAGTGCCAGGATGTGCTCTTCACCCCCAGCAGAGTGGAAGCACTGTCAGCAGAAAATCAAGGAACTGGAGCTGGAAGTACTGACGCAGGCTCAGAGCATTAAATCACAGAACAACCTGCAGGAAAAGCTGGCTCAGGAGAAATCTAAAGTAGCTGATGCAGAGGAAAAGGTAATTATCCTCACCTGTAATAAGTAACGCACTGATTACCACTATCAAAATCCTGTCTCCCAAAGGACTTTAAGAAATATATATCCTGCAGACTTGATAGACTTCCGGGGTTTTTCTTTACCCTCCCAAGCTTGCCTCCCTTTGACTTCACCTGCTCCTTCGATTCCAGTGTCTTGTGTGTTTTTTAAACTGCATGAACTTATAAAGGTGTTTCCTTAAAGCAGTAAGACCAAGTGACTTTTGTTTTATACATTTAAATTTTAAAAGAGTTATTCTCCCATTTGGATGAGCGTTTACATGATTTTTATTTTGTAATTTTCGGAAGGATCTGTACTGTGAAATGAGCCATTTTGAAATATTGCCCCTGCCCTTCAGGTTGGCGGACACCAGGTGGCAGTAGTACGTAACAGTTGTACGTTTTGGTCTGTAGGTTTGTCCGAGTCAAGTTTTATACAACAAATAAGTGACTTTAACAAATGATATAAACATACAACTAACATCAAGTAGTAGATGACCGCAATTTGAATTAAACTCAGATGCCTCACGTTGGGATAAAGACGCCAGCACAAAAGAGTTCCTACTGTGGGATATCGTTCTCGTGAAGTTCAAGAGTAAACGGAACTAAGCTGCGGTGACCGGATAACATTGTCTCTCTAAGGGCTGGGAGGGGACAGGAGGGAATCTTCTGTATTGCCAGAAGTATTCTGTGTCTTGGTCGGGGAGGCAGTTATATAACTAAAATTTTATTGAGTATGCCTGAGCTATGTACACTTTACTGTGTGTATGTTATTATTACTCCATAAAGAAGTGATTGATAAAAAGTGGTGAAGTTTTAAAACTTAGACAGCACTAAATATCGGTGAGGATTTTGTACGACAGGAACTCATATCTGCCTGCAGTTGGAGGAATGAGTCATATGAACACTGGAAAGCAGTTTGGCCTTGGCCTCTGGTGAGGTTACAGATGAAGATGCTGTGTAACCCAACACTCCTGCTGCAAGGCGCTAACTCTGGAGACACTATTGCACCGCACCTATGTATCAGGAGGCAGGAGTTCAGTCATTCTTATAGCAACACTGTTCTAAAGAGCAGAAAATTGGAAAGAACCCAAATGCCCACTGACATGATATTGAATAAATAAGTTGTGTATGTACACAACAGCATTCATACAACAGTGAAAATGAATTAATTACAGCCACATTGCTGTAGTTCAATATAATACTGAATACAAATCAGGTCACCAAAAACACAGTATGATTCCATTGATATAAAGGTCAAAATAGTACCAAATAAAAACCAGGTCCTATAGAGATACATACTGTCAAAAGAAAAAGCAAAGAAATGATTGATGCAAAATTCAAGATACTAGTTTTCCCAGGTGGAGCAGGAAGGGGTATAGCTGACAAGGGTCACAGAGTGACTTCAAAAGTATGGGAAACCTTCTCTTTCTTAAATTGGGTGACGGGTTCAAGAGTTTGACATATGTCCTTGACAGAGAAGCCAATGGGGGATACTTCCATCTGGGCAATCAAGACTGAATGTCGTTAAGTAAGTGTTTACCTTTAGCACAGAGCTAAATGGGGCAACTCAAAGGAACTTGACCTGGCCTCTGCCATTGCCCTGAATTGTTCTGCACCTTCACCTCTCCTACTGGCATTCACTGGACGCGGGGAATGGGGGACCAATAAATACAACAGAGGGAGAGCAGCTCTTCTGCTGGAATCCAGTCATTCACCAAATATTTATTGAACGTCTACTATGCACCAGTCACAAATTTAGATGACAGACAGGCTTATAAAAAAAGGTAAACCGTTTAAAAGGATATTTACCTAACAAAAAAAATTTAATGACACTTCTAATCTAAATTTGTGACTGGTGCAACATTTTTTTTAATTCTAAAATAAAAAATTACATATCTTTCTTTCAAATTCATAGATCTTATTTTTGGTGTTACCAGGGTATTAAAGAACCTATTACTGGTGCTAGGCAATCTGCTAGTTGCTACTTAGTGTGTCAGTGACCTTGACTTTGAGATATTCACGAATGTCGTCACTCTGTGGAGAAAGCAGGGACTCCTCACACACTGCTGTTAGAAGGGTAAATTGGTCCAATACTATGGAGACACTTGGGCCTTATCTATCAAACAAATGAATAATAACCTTTGCTCTGGCAAATCCACACACCTCGTAAGTTGTTCTAGAGACACTGTTTATGACAGCAAAATATTGGAATTTACCTAAATGTCCCTCAGTAGGAGGCTGGTTAAATAAGTCATGGTATATTCATACAGTGGAATGGTATACGGCTGTGAAAGAGAAGACAACGGTCTGTGTACTTGTAATATGGAAAGCTCACTGAGTGTATTTTTATTTACAAAAGCCAGGCAGGTGAGTATAATATGCCATCACTCATGTAAAAAGTGTCTGTGGTGGGGACAGCTATTTAGCAATATTTGTATAAATAAATCTCTGAAAGGGCACACAAGAAACCAGTGTCGGTGCCCCCCCCCCCTTTGGTGGCAGAAGACAGGTTAGGGGTGGAGAGGGGACGTTCGCTGGGTAGCTCTGTTCCCACCACTCAGCTGTGCAAATGTGTTACATATCGCAAAAGCTAAGTGATCTACTTTCCAAATTGAAATAAATCTAGCCACACTCTTCACTTTAGGTCAGATTTGTGTGGTAGCAACACTGTGTTTGCTATTCGTATGCTATTTCCCTAATGGAAAAATGGGTCACAAGGGGGGAAATTGGGACAACTGTACTAGCATAATCAATAAAATATAATTTAAAAAATAAGTCATACTCATAGTTTGCAAACTTTTTTCATTCAAGATTTTAGATCTGCAGCAGAAATTAGAACATGCTCAGAAAGTCTGTCTCATAGATGCTTGTATTTCGGAAAAGAAGCAACTAGAGGAAAGGATAAGGAAAGCCATGGAAAACGAAGCTAAAATAAAGCAACACCACCAGGAAGAACAACAGAAGAGGTAAGAGGAGCAAAGATGTCAATTCCCTGTGGGCTCACGCTGGCCAAGTGTGCCCACGGAGTGGATTCACCAGTGCGTTTCCCTCTGTGCCCTCACTGGGGTAAACTCACACACTCCTTACATACTCCCGTATCGCATTATCCGCTAACCGTTCATTCTCTGTTTGCCTTTCACACTAGAGTGTGGGATTCATACGGCAGGGATTATTTCTTGTTGTTTTGGGACACACTTGGTGCACCAGTAAACTTTCCTGAATGACCGAATTGCTTAGGGAATAGGATACTCTGGCATTCGCTTTTCTAACTCGAACATGATCGGCACAAAAATGCAGAGTAGAGTGAAGCAAGTGTTTTGTGTTTAGAAATCAGCTGATTTTCTTCCGTGAAGTTCCAACTACTTTACAGGCATCTTGGATGCCCTAAACTCCAGTAACTGATGCTTCTTACTTCTATGGCACCCAGAGTGACTTATATATATTTTAAGAAAACTATGGTTTTAGCCACTGAAAAGATACACAGATATCCACACACACTGTGAAGCTCAGAAACTTACTTTCAGCTCCAGTTAAAAGCTCTGGCACAGGGCTTGACACTCTGTAGGTACTCAGGAAATATTTAGTGAATGAAACAATGTTTGAGTGAGTGAATCAATGAATGTACAATGAAGAATGAAGTCACTCAGTGAGGTATAGCAGAAAAATAGGTGTCTCACTGTCACTTCTGGCAGGTTGACAAGCTATCTTCCTATTATTGTACAAATAGATCCTGAGTGAACTACAATAAACATACCTTTTAAAGCATTGCTCACAAAGCAAGAGAAAGCCCAAAGGGCAAACATACGATGAGATAAAACAAAAATGAGGAATGGTAAACAAACTCCTAAGTCAAGTCAAGGGGCAAATAACAACATCAACGTCAACCCCACGTTCCAGAGAAGAAACTAAGGAAGTTTGCCGCCAGGTAGGATCGCTGAACTACTAGACTCCAGCGCTTGGCTGGGAATCTTGACGGAGCTCAAGTATGTCCCAGTAGGCAGTCCCCAAATTTTCTCTGGAGGAAAGCAACTTTAATTTAGATATTAAGGATTCTCACACGTTTTAAGTTCAATGAAACACAGGAGTGCCTCGGTACTCCTCAGCCTCAGAATTCGACAAACCTGGTACCCGTCGCGTTTTGACGAGAAAAAATGTTTCAGCACTTCGTACATGCTTGCCATTTGTCCCATTTGCTAGAACTTGTATGTGTCACGACACCTGGCAAGAGAAAATGCTTCATCAAGAGTCACTTGCTCGCCACCCGTGGGAACGAATTAACAAGTGCCAAGGTACCACCATCTACGCTGACAATCAAACATCCCCAAGTAACACGAGGAAACTGGCTACCATGAGTGAAAGTCAGCAAGAGAGGAACACCAGGCTTGTAACCTCCAAGGACTTCAGCAGTTAGGGTTAAAAAGAATCAATTGTAAGGAAACTGTGCAAGTTTTTTGTTTTTTTTTTTTAAGATGTGATCAAAGAATTGAACAAGGAAAAGGAATATTTAACTTTCCCGAAGCTTGGTTTCTTCTCTCTGAAGTGGGAAAAGTAATATCAGTTCTATACATTTTTTGTGTGTGAAGATTGGCTAAGGAGATACACACAGAAGTCATATTTAAACAAAGTATGGGAAAATGAAATATGTAGGAAAATTCTTTTCCACAAAAAGGGGACTATTAGTACATACATTGTTTTGTAACCTAGACAAAAGTGACCTCAATTTAGATGGTCTGTAACCTAATTTTTCACTTAAAACATTACGATCTGTTTACCTGCCATTAAATCTTTTAGAATGTTATTATAACAATATACTATAATTTATTTAATCAGTTCTTTATTGTTGGACAATTACATTTTTTTCCCAGCTTCTTGTTATAGCAAACAATGACATCATATATATCCTCATAGCCAATTTTGTGCATGTCTTTTATTATCTCCCTGAAATCCTGGCTTGTAAATTGTAATTTTAACCGTTCATTATGAATTTTCTTTTTTAAAAAAGATTGTATATATTTATTTATTTCTAGAGAGAGAGGGAGGGAAGGGAATGAGAGAGAGAGAAACATCCATCAGCTGATGATGTTGGTCCCTCTCGTTGGCACCCGACCAGGGAGCAAACCCGCAACCCAAGCATGTGCCCTGACAGGGAATCGAACTGGTGCCCTTTTGCTCTGTGGGACAGTGCCAGCCAACAGAGCCACACCGGTTTGGGCTCATTATGAATTTTCAAATATAACAAATAAAAAGCATAAGTGCTTCAGAATTCTAGCCTTCTGCTACATATTTCTCAGATTTTTTTTCTATGTATATGCATATATTTTTATTATCCTTGTTCTGTTAACAAAAGTTGAATCATTTTAAATATATTGCTTTGGAATTTGCATTTACCACCTCATAATATAACCTGGTTATCTTATTAGCTACTTAGCAGCTGTATAATCTTAGACAAGTTTCTTATCCTGTCAGTGCCTGGCACTACCTACCTCACAGGATCACTGTGCGGATTAAATGAATTGTAAGCAGTCGGCTTCTGTCGGTGTCTGGCACACAGTGAGCACTTGAATCGGCCAGGGTTCCATCAGAGAAAGAGAACTGCCGGCAGTGATGTCAGCTCTCTGTCCTTGACTTCCAGCAGGGAAGACTTTACAATACAAGTCTAGGTGATTCTGAGAGTACACTTATTAAAGCTGGGGACAGCAAAACAAAGGAAGGGCTTAAGATAGAAGAGGCGAGATCATAACAACGGGAATGAGCCTAGGCAGAGCTGCCTTGGACCTTTGGAAGGAAAGTCACGGAGGCAGAAGTGAGCCAGCTGAGCTGTGTGGAGTCAGGAAACAAGTTACACAGGCAAAATAAGGTCTTTGGAGACAGGTTTGGGGTGCTAGCCCAGGGCAAGCTGCTCCCCTGGTTGTAAGTCTCCTGGGAACCTTTAGAGGTTAGGAGAAAGAAAAGCAAAGATATGTGCAGGTGTGCTCCAGGGAGAAGGAGAAGGAGAGCCCCCAAGAGCGAGTGAGTCCTGGGTCCTTTGCCCTAAGGGATTTTATCTGCTTTCTAAAGGCAGCAATTTTAAGGGAGGCCTTAGAGGAGGGTCTAATACAATATTCATCAACTTTCCAGGTATGTCCTTTTAATATGTTGATTCATCAAAATGAGCATGTGGGGTCAGGGTCGTGGTCTCTACTGACTGGTCGGCACTATGGTAGGGGGTCATTAGTCAGTGTACCTGGTCCGGATGTCAGCCATGGCGTCACTTGTCTGGATTTGCAGCTTTTCTGGGCCTGGAGCTGAAACAGCTGTCAACATAAGAGATGTTCAAACCTGTAAAGAATTTTTATGAGTTTATTTTAGCCAAAGTGACAACAGGTGCCGGGAAGAAAACCTCAACGAGTTGAGAAAATGTGCCAGAAAATGGCAGTTTTGCACCTTATTTTATACATTATAATCAAAAGAGGAGGCATAAGGGGGTTACATGAAATCCACTGATGATAGGTTAGGGAGACAGGAGAAAGCAAAGCGGGGGAAACCTCTTAGACTGGGTGAAAGGTAACGACAGACACACACTTCTTTTACACAGGTGGGTGTGGGATAGTTAACAGTCAACAACTAACATGGTAACAATCACAATTAAAATGAGGGGATCTGTGGGGGTTGTGCCTCGAGGGATCTACAAAAGGGAAAAGGGAAGTTAACCTTGGCATTCCAAAGGTATGTTATCACAGATGCAAAAAACAATAGGCTTAATTAAGGTAAAGATTGACTATTGTCAGGGAAGATTCTAGCCTAGGGTGTGACTACCTGCCATCAACTGCTTTTAGTTAAAAAGTTTTAATTTCAGACCACCCTATGAAGTTACTTTGTGTCTCCGAGTTTGTAAGGCCGCCATGCAGGCCTCCCCTGAGCTTGTTGAATTTAGTATGTGACCCCTTTTCGTCCACACCGTTGAGGCCTAGATGTTATCTCTAGATGGACGAAACTGTCTCTGTGGTCAACAGACCCCAGGCTTTGTCTCTAAAATTATCTGATGCTGATCAGAATCTCTTTGTCTCCAGGGCTTAATGCTTGAGGGACTGGTCTGCAAGGGAGGGGAGGCAGGTGAGTCAGGGTGCTGGATAAGGCCAGTTTGAATCAGCTCTCTGTCTCAGTTTCCTCATTCCAATTGCCAAGGAACTGTCCTAGCTTCTTATATCCTGCCTCAGAACCATAGGAGGAAAATATATTTAATAAGAGTTTTATTACAGGGATTTGATCTTATGCAATTGTGGGAACAGGTTACATAGTCTGTGAAGCTGTCATCTTTGCATCTTATACTGGAGCTTGAAGTTTGCAGGGGAAGTAGTCAGGAAGTGAAGATGCATATAAAGTGAGGGAGAGCCATGGCAGGCTGGAATTCAGGAGCACTTAAGGATGGACTGGATCCCGTGTCAGTTCTCACTGCCTCCAACCTCGTTAAAGTAGGCATCCTTCGGGAGTAGCTGGTCTGCCTCATCGAGGAGCTCAGCAGACACCTGGCCCAGGAGATGGAGAAGGTGAAGGAGGACCTGAGGGGAGGTGACGCGGTCACAGGCCTGCTTCTGCCTCATTCTGAGATGAGCCACAGATGAGTGGCAACACGTATGAACTACAAAAGCACACACTGCAGCTTTCCAAAAATAAAAAAAACAAAAAGCCTCATTCCTGCACTCCAGATCTTGCACAGATAATATCTCTGATAACCCACTCTAACTAGAAACCTGCATGGACAGAATTCCTAGCCAAGATGTTATTATTATTGTTGTTACTGTGATATTGGATGTTATTATTGTTACTGTTGTCATTGTCATCAGCCTCGTCTTCAGTGAAGTGAAAAACAGCCATTTTAACTAGAACTAAACACTTGGGGATAAGGGAAGCGGCAAAAAAAACCCCAAAAAAACCGAAGCTAGAAAGGTTAGCTCTGCCTGGTTGTGATGAACCTCTCTTACCAAACAGCAAGTTGGGGTCCTGCTGCCGGCACCAGCCTCCAGGCAAAACTCCAGAAGCAAAGTTTTGGTGATAAAGGAAAGGAGTCTTTATTCAAAAAGCTTCATTCATTTTGGAATAACAGCTTTCTACAAGAATGAGTCACTTAGGCCTCTCAATTAAGCCTAAATTCTAACACCTGAGTTCTATCATTCCCCTGTTTTTAGTTATCTTATTTCTATAAGGTTAGTTTACAAACTAAAACAACATAAGATACAAAAGTTACACACTTTTGGAAGAATGGTAGACTTCTGCCTCAGAACCCGTTCCCTCTAGAACACTCAAAGAATAAGCCTGCCACCCTCTGCCAGGCCAGCCCGATCCTAAGCTGTGCCCAGAGTTCCTTCCCATCCCAAACACTGTCCATTGGGGAACACAGGCAGCTGCGGCCTAACCACCCAGGCATCCTCGAGGAAAAAGCCCGAGAGACGAGAGAGCCCACCCAGGAGCCAGAGAGCCGTGAGCCCAAGAGCCAGCCAGGAAATGTCCGTGCACTCTGAAGACATTCAGCTTCCCAGACAATCCTATCGCGGACTGCCTACCATGGCCTCTGCAAACTCCTCCGACAGCCCCTCCCTCCTCCTCCCCAGTGATCTGATCAGATCCCTCTGTATCATAACTAGTCACATCAAGGAGTTGGGACATATTCCAGGAAGAGACTGGTCTGTAGTTTTCCTTTTTGTCATGTCCTTATCTGGCTCTGCTATTAGTGTAATGCTGTTTATTACAATTAGTTAGAAAGTGTCCCCTCTTCGATTTTTCTGGAAGAGACTGTAGGTAACTGGTATCATTTCTTCCTTAAATGTTTGGTAGAATTCACCAGTGAAACCATGTGGGGCCAGTGCTGTATTTTTTGGAAGGTTATTAAATATTGATTCAATTTCTTTAATAGATGTATGTAGTCCTATTCAGATGGTCTGTATCTCCTTGGGTAAGTATAAGTTTAGTAGAGTGTGTCTTTCAAGGAATCAGTCCATTTCACTACTAAATGCACGGGCATGGAGTTGTTCGTAATGTGCCTTTGCTGTTCTCTTAACGTCCTGATGATCGGTGGCGGAGGGCAGCAGAGTTTGCCACCTCAAAACATGCCTCTTGGGAATAATGATCATTTTATTTAGGCTGGTTAATTTTAAGAAACAAAAGACAAGGGAGAACCTCTGAAAACCAAGTAGAAGTTACCCTTCGTAAAAGGACACTTACATTTGTAAGGGTGTTTCTCTCACTGTGCCAGGAAGAGGAGAATATCTCTAGAAGCTATTATCAATGGACAAAGTGTGGACTTAAATCTCGTAATATTATATTTGTTTATTGTACTTTTCCTGGTAACCTCCCATAACTGACTCCCCTCCCCCACCATGCTTTTTTGTCTTTAGCTGAAGGTAAAGGTGAAGGCTTTTGTCGTCCTGGTAAGTTATTCAGTGTCTCTGCATCTCTTCCATGTATACAGGAAGTATATGTGTTCAACTTTGATTTGTTTTTCCCCTGCTAATCTGTCTCATGTCAGTTTGATTATTAGACCTGCCAGAAGAACCTGGAAGGGTAAAGAAAAATTTTTCTTCACTGACAGTAGTGATGATTCCTCTTTCATTTTGATATTAGTAACTCATGTCTTCTGTTTCTTGGTTAGCCTGGTTAGAGGTTTATTAATTTTATTGATCTCTTCAAAGAATCAGCTTTAGTTTCATGGTTTCTCTATTGTTTTCCTGTTTTTTAATTCCATGGATTTCTGCTCTAATTTTTATTATTTTTTTTTTGTTTGGCTTTATTTAGGGTTATATTGGTCTCTTTCTCTAGTTTCCCTAAGGTAGAAGCTTAGAATATTGATTTTCTATCCTTCCTCTTTTATAATATTTGCACTTAATGCCATAAATTTACACCTAAGCTGTATTTTGCTGTATCTTACAAATTTTATAAGTTGTATTTTCATTTCCATTAGTCTCAAATATTTTTTTAATTTCTTGTGACTTCTTTTTTGACAAATGAATTTTTAGAACTATGTTTAATCTGTAAATATTTTGAGATTTTCCAGCTATCTTTCTGTTATGAATTTATAATTGCGTAGTATCCTAAACAGTTGTATAATATCCTTTACATAGATCTATCATTGTTTATGTAAAATGTTTTTAAGATATTTTTGCTTTATAAATAATGCTATTATTATCGAATAGAAAGGGTTCATCCACCCAGCACTAGTGGAGCCAAACAGTAAACACCGAGAATTCCAGTAGAGGAGATATTGGCTATTTTATTGTAAGTGGTACCACCCCAGAGAATGGGAAGCTAATGTTAAAAAATTTGAACTCCCTGATGGTATGTAGGTTACAGATTATATAGGGCCAAATTACAAGACACCGTGGATTTGGGGTTCAGGGTCGTGTTGTGAGCTCACTGTCAGAGGTGAAGTGTGGGTGATAAATCATTTCTTCAGGACTGCTCTGGTGTCCCTTTGTCTGGTTTCATGGAAGAGTAGCCAGGAGGTGGTTCCACCTCAGAGCCGAGGAGCTGAAATGTGATTTAGGTCGAGACAGTATCTTTCACTGAACAGAAACCACCACTTGTAACCCTTAGTGAAGGCTTGGCCATTGTTCCTGGCTGCCTGAAGGGAGTGATGACTAGTAAGCGAAAGGGCTAAGGCTCACAGCAGGCTGTGAAGAAACCGAATGCAGTGCTTGTGCCACATATTACATAGAAATCATCCATTAAATCAGGACCCTCAGTTTCACTATAAAGAATATTCTTCCATGTAAGACTTTGCAACTACAATGAAATATGTGTTACACAAAGGGGAGTGTAGGATGCTGTGATAGTACATAGTAAGGACATCTGATCTGGTCTGCAGAGCTCAGGAAAGTCTTCCTCAAAGAAAGCTATTTTAGCTGAGAGTGAGGCAGTTGGTGTGGGAAAGCTAAGTAGAGGATATTAGACAAAGGAAGGCCTGGGAGAGGAAGACAGGGTAAAAAATGGAGTTGCAGAGGACGAGTAACTATGGGAGATGTCTTGTTTCAAGCAATAAAAATAAGTTCATTTCGCCTGCAATAAAATCTTTGTGGGTACAGGGGGTGGCAAGAAAATGAGGCTACGAAGGTAAGCTAAAATGAGGCTAGTAGCTAACAAGCCATATTTAACAGTTTGACCTTGATCTTAAAAGTAATAGGGAACCACTGAGGATTTTAAGCAAAGGGAATGATATGATTAGATTGTGATTTAGAGAGAACACTGTTTGCTATGTATAGGATGAATTGAAATAAAGGTTAAGGCTGTCAGGGAGATAGGAAGTCTCATCAATCTACTAAATTTCTAATTTTATTTACTGGCAGACACTGGTTTGTTAATCTTTCATTGTTCAAGCTCTACATATAATATAGAAATTAATTTTTAACATGTTTATGAGTTGCTTTTTAAATTTTGACTTCCTACTTTTCAACCTCAGTTTCTAACTCCTAAATTTTCCTGTGCATCACTCAAGGTTTTTTTTAGTTCTAGCAGATTAAAAC
Source organism: Macrotus californicus (assembly GCA_007922815.1). NCBI lineage: Eukaryota > Metazoa > Chordata > Mammalia > Chiroptera > Phyllostomidae > Macrotus > Macrotus californicus. Next base: position 18,040 of record VMDR010008243.1, on the reverse strand, counting down.
TTCCCTTTCAGATAGAAGACTTGTCTCTTAGTCTAGTCTTTTGATCAGAAATTCAGAATGATATCAAAAAAGAAGAAATAGTGATAGCAAGAAATTGCTCATGTACATAATGAGTTAAATGAAATCAGAGTTGAAAAGGGAAATGTTGGTGCAGTGGTGGATGTGAATGGTAGAAGGTAAGCTACAACGGTCCTTGGAAAGCCTGCAGTTAACATCCAGAAACATGAGAACTAGAGATCAAGAGATCTGAGCCCTATGTTTCAAATATAAATCTTTCCCAAGAATCCACTGGTTTCTGAAAAAAAATGAAGTTAGAGAGAGCAAACTTATTTGTCCAATGTCAGTGTTTTAAGTGACCTAGCCTGCAGGTGAGTATTTTACGCACCAGTGCTATTTTAACATTATCATCACCATAATTTGTCTACATAAACCTAATTCCAAAGATCCTTTCTGATTTTCTCAGAAATTCTTTCTACCAGCTGTAGTTTGACAAGACTCCCTCTGAAGGAGTTATGTATTTACGGCCCTTTCAGAAGAGGGCGAGCCTCGTGTTAAAAAACAAAAGTCAGCTGAGTAAATTGGAGGACCTAATTGGCTTTATTCAACAATTCATGAGTTGGGCACCATCCCAGCTAGCAAAGAGAAAGGAGCTCCAAGGAGCTGTACGAAATGGAAGGCTTTTATAGGCAAAAGGGGTTTGAGAGGAAAGGAAGTTTCTAGTAAAGAGTGGGATATTTTAGGCAGGGTCACCACCCTTTGAGTAAGTGTAGGGGGTCTATCAAGCATCAAGCAGATTAGCTCACTAGTGCTGACAACAAGGTAGTTCCAGGTTGACTGATTAAAGGTCATATTCCTGGGAGAGGCTAAAACCACGTAAGTCTTCATTTGTTGACATGGGGCTTAGCACAAGTGACTCCATTTTGGGCCTGTTTTTTTTAACACTCATCAAACACAGGTTCCTTCATGATTCAGCTACAGCAGTGTCAACCTGTGTGTATTAGTACTAATGGTGTTTGTGCCTAACAACCCGGTATTGAACTGAGAAGACCAAGAGACTCAACTTGTAAAGCAATGAGGAAGAGTAGAAGGAATACTCCATTCAGAGTTAGAGCCCTATCTCCACCTTGTTCTAGCTGTGTCACCATGAGCAGGTCAATTAAAACTCTCTTCCATGGCTTCCTGTGAAATACGATAAGTTATTTCTTCTTCATAGGGTTGTTTTGAAAGAAAGAAATAGAGAGAGAAGGGGAGGAGAGGGGAGAGAGAAGAAAAGTTTCTATCAGAGAGGATGTTCCCTGTGTCGGTCCCTTTGTCCCATGGACACATAACCCACCTCACTGAACCAAAAAAACTCCTCTGTGAGGATGTAACAGTTTTATCTCAAAGAGTTTTATTTGCAAAGTTTTGCAATTTACAGTTTGATTTAATGTACATTAATTTCCCTCAGGAACCTCCTAAATCAGGATATAAATGAACTACAAAAGAAAGTGAAGATCTTGCAGGATAAAGAGAATATACTGGAAACGACCAATTCTCAGCAACAGTACAGAATTCAGCAACTAGAGGCCCAACTTAAACAACTGGAAAATGAAAAAATAAAATCTGACGAGGTAAGAAAATAAATGGACATGCTTCTCAGTTTTCCAGTTCCCATAGGAAACAATTAGAAATAGCTAACAATTAATGATGCCTACCACTTTACCCATTAGTTTAGCCAGGGTTCAGTCAGGAAAGTAGAATTTACTCTAGGTGTCTCAAGCAAGAAGGGATTTAATACAGGGAATAACATGCTTATAACACTGTTGGAAGGGAGAGCTGAGGGTAAGCAGAAGGTCAGAAAGAACTGCTGCTGCTTTCGATAAATGCAGAGTTCAGAAATCCCTGGAGCCAACTCCTGCAGCACCAAGGTGGGGAATCTACAGGAACTCTTCAGAAAGCCCCTACGAAGGTCTCCTCTGCTGACTGCATTTATCTACCTGCTAGTGTGAGAGGAGAGCAATGCCTTGTCCTTCCACCACGCTTTCCAAACCACGTGCAAGTGCCTCTGATGTGCAGAAGTTAAACTGCAGCTCTGCTGTCAAGGAGGTCTGGGAAATACGGTTTTCAGACTCCCAGCTGTGCAGCACGGAGGAGAGCTTAGAGAAGTAGGGTCCTATGGAGCAACAGCACAGTCCACTTTGTATAAAGTTAGCATCCGTACAAACCCGTACCCATACTTAAATACAATAATAAAGAACAAAAGGAATGTTATGCTTCCACCTGTATGATACGCTGTCACTCATATAAATGATGTCAAAGTTTCATCAGCATTGACGATCATTTGGGGATAATGTTTTTTGTTTTTTTTAATTCTCACTTGGAGGATATTTTTTCATTGCTTTTTAGAGAGAGAGAAAAGGAGAGAGAAAAACATCAATAGGAGAGAGAAACATTGATTGGTCACCTCCCACAGGTGCCTGGACCAGAGATCTCACACACCAGGACCAGGGATTGAACCTGAAACCTAGGTGTGCACCCTGACCAGGAATCAAACCTACAACCTTTCGGTTATGGGCCGATGCTCCAACCAACTGATCCAAACCAGCCAGGGCTGGGCATAATGTTAATTGCTGCTTTTTCCATCTCCATCCACATGGACACACTGTAACTTTACAACTTAATTATAAAGTTAACCACCAATAATACAATAATATGCGTTTTGCCATTCCCAAATGTGTGAGAAGCCATTCCCACTTCCATCTCTTGGTTTCTTTCCATGTATTTTGGCTGTGAAAGAAATGGCATCATATACTATTATTAATAACTGGTTAAAAGTTTATACATCATGTGCGCTGGCCAGGTGGCTGAGCTGGTTGGAGTATTGTCTAATGCGCCAGAAAGTTGCAGGTTTGATTCCAGGTCGGAGCCTGTACCTAGGTTGTGGGTTCCATCCCCGGTGGGGGCGCATATGGGAGGCAACTGATTGATGTTTCTCACATCAGTGTTTCTCTCTCTCTCTCTATTTTTCTGACCCCCTAAAAGAAAAATTGACTTCATTAAAAAGAAAAACATATCCTTGGGTGAGAACTTTTTTTAAAAGTTGCCTGGCAGGTGTGGCTCAGTGGATTGAGCACCAGCGTGCAAACCGAAAGGTCGCTGGTTCGATTCCCAGTCAGGGCATATGCCTGGGTGGCGGGCCAGGTCCCCACTTGGGGGCACACAAGAGGCAACTGATTGACATCTCTCACACCAATGTTTCTCTCCCTTTCTTTCTCCCTCACTTCCCCTCTCTCTAAAACTAAATAAAATCTTTCAAAAAAGTATTTTATATATCATATTATAGGAATCATCTAACCCCTAAAGATATATGGTAAGACCAATGACATATATATGAGCCTTTGTTTCACTTAATCTTGCTGTAAAATGATATTCTTGTCAGAATCAATGTTGAGTGGTAAGACCACAGATAATGGTTCTGGCAAAAGCATTATGGACAGCGAAAGTAAATCCATGTCTAAAATGAGCATCTACTCCACTGAGGACAAACTGTTGTCCTTTCCATGATGGAAGGGGCCCGGGGTAATAAGTCTGCCTGTAATAAACCCTTAGCGAATGGTTCCATAACAGTTGCTCAACATGGGTCGTTGCTTTTCACAAGTCAAGTGGATTAGCGCTGGCAACCCCTTGTAAAATATATTCCTACCACCATGTACTTTGAACGTGAGCCCACTGAGCAAGCAGACAGATGCTGATAACAGAGGCTGACATCAAGAGAGTGCTCCACTTTTTTCACCCCATTGTTGACAGCCCCCTCTCCTGTGGAAGCCCTCTGGGAAGCAAAAACACATGAAACATGTTTTCACAGTCGAGGCTTCTACTGTCCAATATTGTGTCAACTATATAGCCACATATGGCTATTTAAATTTAAATTAATTAGAATTAAGTAAAATTTAGAATTCAGTTCCTAAGACGCTAGCCACATTTCAGGTGCTCAGTAGCCATATATGTGTGGCTAGTGACTACCGTACCGTATTGGAGAGTCCAGATACAGAACATTTCCATCATTGCAAAAAATTCTGTCGGGCAGCATTTGTAGTTCTAGGCCCCTTCCTAGACCTCTTTTTCACTAGCCCTCCCACATTACTCTGTCCAAATTCCTGATCATCTAGCCAAACTATTAGAAATTTCCTGTGTATTAATATAGGCCCATGCCTCTGGCCATCTCTCTTTCCAGGCAAAGTGAACACAAGCTTTGCCAACTGAGATTTCCCTTCCCACTGTTCTTAAGGGCCACCTCTCAATAGGGTTATAATGCTGCAGCAGCCCTATTTCAAGTGGCTGCAGCATATTGTACAGAACCATATGTAAATCAGGCCCGACCATATTCTTCCTCAGTTCACTGGTCATAGGGAACTCCCACGAGGCCAAAGGATGGGTTGAGGGAAGTGATAATGTAGTCAAGTTAGTACCACTTGCTCACACAACTTTGTACTTTTAGGACCTGCTCAGGTTCCGTATCCCACGTAGCACTTCCATTTGAGGATGGAGTGCTACTGCACACGCCCAACTTCATGGCTCGGTGAAGAGCATAATGCCTAGTTCAGTTCAGGCTACTTGATCACTTGATTTCTCATGGCTAAATGTTCAGTTTGCACCAGGGCCAAGTCACAAGCAAGGACCTTCCTTAAAAGGTGAATAGCTATTATGGGAGGAGGAGTGGCTTCGCTCCCAAATCCTACGTTGAACTATCACACTAAAGCTTGCCGAACGCTCCATGTAGTGTCCTTTTCCACCAGCAGTCCAGCGAGCCACAGCAGCCAAGGGGCAGATGACCAGTCTTGAGCTTCCCATCTTTAAGAATCTGTTCACTGGAGCCATTTCTAGAACCAGATACTTTATTAGTCAGGGTTGGGTCAGGACAACAGCTTTCACTTTATGTGCTTCAAGCAGGAAGACTTTTTACGTAGGGAATGAGATGCTTGCAAAACTGCTGGAAAGGCTGGTGGAGCAAACGTCAAGGAGAAGAACTGCTAGCTTTCAGGAACTCTGGAGGAGCAGAAATCACAGGAAGCTACGATGGTGTCAGAAGCTGGAGCCACTGAAAGCCTTTTTCAGCAGAAAAGCTTTGTCAGTTTGCACTCCATCAGCATCATACCTTTTTTCCTCACACAATATTCTCATTCTAAAAAAATGTTTTTCAGTATCTCAAGAGCAACCAGGAATTGTCAGAGAAGGTGTCTGGGTTGCAGCAGGAGAAGGAAGCTCTACGTAAAGAATATGGGAAATTTTTGAAGCATTTTGATGCCTATGTGAGGTAAACAAAAGCAAGTTCTCTTCAGAAGGGAAATTTTTGCTTTTCCCCAAATACACCCTTCTCGCTTGCCTTCAGGCTTCCCCCCTGCCTCACTACTTTCCCCAGCCTGGACCACCCTCTCCTCATTTCAACTCATACTTCTTAGACTAGTAAGTCACCTTCTCTAAGAAGCCTTTCTTGACACCACCAGCCTGGGCTGGGAGAAGTGTTCATTCTTTGTGTCCCTCTATCCCTTTGTACATGCCTCTCTGTACTCATTTAAGAACTTGCCATGTTGTTTTGAAATAATGTGATTTACTACCTGTCTCCCTCACCATACTGTAGGCTTTTCAGAGGCATGGGCCACCGTCTCGCTCATCTTTTTATCCATAGTCCTTGGTATATATAGTAAGTGCACAGTAAAAATTTGTCTTCTTGAACTTCCTGCTCTTTCATTTCATTTCCTGGTCATTATTCCACCATATTCCTCCTACTCTCCTCCTGTCTGAAATGTAGCACAGTGGTTCAGCTATGGACCCTGGAGCCATACTGCCTGCGTCTAAATCTTGGTTCTACTAGAAACAAAAAATTGTGTGACCTTGGGTGAGTTATGTAAACTCTCTGTGTCTGAGGTCCCTCATCTTTAAAGTGAGCAAAATAACAGTGCTTATAAAGTTGTGAGAATTAAATGAATAAGTATGTTGTAAAGTGCTTACTTAGAACAGTGTCTAGCACACAGCTATTATTACATCTATTCATTTTTCATTTTTTCTCCGTGACCAACCTCTCTGCTCCCAGCTCTGTAATCTTCTGTTTTATTCCTTTATAGAGTGAAGTTTCTTATTCTATTATGTTCTTACCTACTAGGTTTCTTATTCTTTTTTATTCTCACGTACTATGTTGATGATGTTAATGATTATGACTTAAAAACCGTTGTATACTGCTGTCTAGCAGAGAGTATTTTTCAGAGTCATTAGTATTCACTCTCTTGCTCCGATCACCCTGTCACTGAGAAACACAGAAATCATGGTCAAGGGAGTGGGTGTGGGTGTGGTCCGCCTCATGCTGCTGACAGATCTTAGACTAGAACGCAGTCCGCTAATAACCTGTGCAGTGCTCTTTCCACCTCAGAGGGCGGTGAGAGAATGAAATGCTAGATCTAGAGTGTATAAAATGCCACAGTGCTTGCCCAATGAACTGATACTGCATCCAATATATAATACATATGTAATATATAATAGTGATATATGGTAGGTCAATATTGGTCTCCAAAGGTAAAATTACGTTTGGTTTTTAGGGAGTTACGTTTTCTTATTCATTTCACAGATAATGAAACAGCAATGCAAATTTTTTAATACAAAAAAAGTTAACCAGAATCCATCCCATGTTCACTCCTTGTTCTCTGTCAATGAACATAGTTTCATAGTTTTATAATTTTACTGTCACAGCTTAGATATAATTTTATATTCTCTTTTAATATCATTTCATAAGCATTGTGCTTTGCTGCTACAGTCTTTGAATTTGCTCATTTTTGTAAAACGTAACATGTCATAAAGTTGATATGCCCTTACACTAATGGCGCCAGTGAAACTGGGCTGGATAGCTAACAAAGACTAACAGAACCCCAGTGGCAATGCTCACAGGTGTACAGCTCATTGCAGGAGGGGGACACAGCATGGCAGCAGAATCAGAGTCAGGACACGCTCCACGGCCCATGGCTGTCTCACAGCAGGCAATCCAGAGCAGTTAGCAGCCCCCAAGGCCCTCCCTGCAGAAGGGCCATGCCTGGACACACCTCCTCTTCTCTCGGGTCAAGAACCACAGATGCACTAAACACCTCATGGCTGAGGATCTCAAAATGGAATCTCAACTGAGATTTTTAAAAATATTCTGCTGGTCATATCTCTGCTATGAACCAGCCTCAAGAGCAGAGCCCTCCTGGGGTCTCACTGAGGCCAGATGCAAATCATCAGTCCCACTGTTATCAATAAACAGTGCTGCCCGGCTGGTGCACACCGTCGTGAAACGACTTGGACCCGTGTTACAAAGCAGCACAGTTATAATCAGTGTTTTCATTCCTTGACCAGGGGTCAGTGCCAAGCAAGAACTTTAGCAAAACCGCTCAGGGCAATTCTAGACCTGCTGGTGTCAACTGTCACAACACAGTCCTAATTTAGTTAAAAATTACTTACTGGACTGTGATTGATACTTTCATTCAAAATAACACAGAAAAAACATTTTGGTATATATATTTTTCATTTTAAAAATTATTTTTATAGAGTATAATCCCAGGAGTTGAGTTACTGGTCAAAAAGCTGGTATTCTGGACCTTAACATGAACTGACAAACTTTCAGAAGCATCTGTCAAAATTTTCTGTCATCATTATGTTAAGAGTAGCAATTTTACCACATCCTCGTTAGCGTTGGGTGCTGCTATTGATGGAATTTTCCCAATATCCTTTGTTTTAATGCAGGTGTAACTTATTTATAATAAATGCACAGATTTTAAATGTACAATTTGATGAGTTTCAACAAATGTGTACACTGACATAATCACAACTTCAGTCACGACACAGAACACTTCCCTTATCCCTTCAAGTTCTCTCCTACCCGCAGTGATCTGTATCTCCTGCTCCCCCAACCTCCTCCCAGGCATCCGCTCTTCTGTTTTCTGTCTCTCCTATAACCATGCTGTTGCAAAAGGGAGGAGCGCCTTCTTTCTTTCTGCTGCGTAGTATTCCATTGTGTAAATGTACCACAGTTTTTGATCCACTCATGGGCAGGTCCCTGATTCCCCCTTGCTGCAGCTTTGCTGGCCTCAGTGGAATAGGGCCCTATGAACCATTGTATTTTGTCTCCCTGGAAAAATGGGCCCTTTAGGCATTTCTCTTTCTGTCTTTCTCTTGAGGATATGCACCCTACAGGGAGTTGGTGAGCCTGCCCAGCCTGTTTTGCAGATCTTCCCCTTTGGTGGTACTTTCAATCCTATAGGAGATGGAGGCTGGGTATGTCCTTACCTTCCTGGAGGTTGGGTGTCCATCAGGGAAGGGGGATCTGTCTGGCTGTAAATAATCTCAGGTGTTCAACTCCTGCCCGTCCTGTTCCCAGCCCACTGCCCTCATAGCAGACAGAGTCCTGAACTCTCCACTCTGTGCAGCCTCTGTGCATTGCCCCCCCTGCCAGCTGTTTTGGGCTGGGGCTGAGAAATCCCCTTGCAGTGTACCTTTCTGATCTCTCTGCCCAGCTGACTCAGTGGGAGCAAACTGCACTCTCAGTCTTTTCCCCTTGCTGGTGGGGCAGCTACGCACAGGGTCCCTGTCCAGCACGCCTTATCTCCCCTTTTAGAAAGTCTCTCCAGGCACTCCCACTGCAGCACTGAGTCACTGTCCAGCTTTCCATACACATCACTTCTCCAAAAATCCAAAAGTCTCTCCCAATCATGGCTGATTGCAGCCTGCCTCCTCTGCCCAACCCTGGTGCAGTTAGAATCTGTCTCTCTCTCTCTCTCTGTCTCTCTCTCTCTGGCATTCTCCCAGTTGATGTTTGCCATTGCAGCTATGGGTGTGCTGCTCGCTGTGAGTGTGTCTGTGTAACCTGGATCTCCTCGATTTTGTGTATCCAAGTCACTCCCAGCCCAGGTCTGGGGTTCCCTGCCCTGAGAGGGGAGGGAGCTGCAAAGCTGCGATCTCTTACCAGGCTCTCTGTGGCTGTAGGCACCACACACAGGGTATTTCCCCTTCCACCTATAAAATCTTACCACCTGTTGTGAAGTGTCTTCTGTACTCCTTGGCTTCCAAACTTCATATCACCTAAGATTCTGTTGGATATCCAGTTTATTTTTGGGAAGATCAGCCAAGTATCTGAGTTGGGGGCAAGAGCAAATGGACTCAGCTTCCACCTACTTGGCTGCCATCTTCTTCAAAATTTCCCTTTTAAGGCTGAATAATATTCCTTTGTATGTATACACCATATGTTGTTTATTTATTCATTAGTTGATGGAAATGTGGGTTGTTTCCACCTTTTGGCTATTGTGAATAGGGCTACTATGAACATTCATATACAAGTTTTTGTGTGGATACATGTTCTCATTTCTCTTGGAATTCCTCTAGGAGTGGAATTGCTGGGTCCTGTGCCTCTGTGTTTAATCATCTGAGGAGCTGCCAGGCTTTTTCCAAAGAGGCTGTACCACTTGACCTTCCCACCAGCAGTGTATGAGAGGGCCAGTCTCTCCACATCCTTGTCCGCACTCCTTCTTATCTTTCTTTTTATTTTAGCCATCCTAGTGGGTGTGAAGTTATATCTTATTTGTAGTTTTCATTTGCATTTTGTTAGTAGCTAATAAACTTGAACATCTTTTCACGTGTGGTTGCCAGTAAGTCAGATGTACATCAGAATCAGAGTAGAGACCTGTGTAGTATTGGCATTTACAAGTCTAGGCTCAAGGCAAGGACTGAGAACAGACCCGGTTACCTGGAAAGTAGACAAGATAGAAGTGGGTGAGCCCTGGCCGGTGTAGCTCAGTGGATTGAGTGTGGGCTGTGAGCCAGAGGGTCGCCGGTTCGATTCCCAGTTCAGGGCACATGCCTGGGTTGCGGGCCGGGTCCCCAGTGGGGGCCAAGTGAGAGGCAACCACACATTGATGTTTCTCTCCCTCTCCTTCTCCCTCCCTTCCCCTCTGTCTAAAAATAAATAAAATCTTTAAAAAAAAAAAAGAAGTGGGTTATATTACTATAAAGGGTATAGCCAAGAAACAGAAAACTTAAAATTAATGACTGAAATCAGTGGAATAGGGATCAGAAGTCAAGGAGTTTCCAAAATTAAACTTGGTTGCTAAAGCTATGCTACACTCATCAGCTCAGAACTCAAGTCCATGGCAATGACTAGAAGCTGGTGTTCTTTAGGAGGTTGTCCCCATCTGGTGCCAGGCCCTGACAAAGCAAGAAGAGGACACCCAAGAAAGGTGCATGTGGAGGAAGCAGAATAAATTTTCACTGTTCAGGTGTGCCTGTGTTTACATTTATTTTTGCAGAAACTATAACAAAAAATGTCATCATCACAAAACCAAGCTTCACAGAGTCAAGACTCGTTTCATTCATGAAGTAGAGCTACGCGATAAGAGAATTAAACTACTGGAAAATGAAATTGGAATACTGCGGCAAAAGTTAGAAAAGGTGAGAAACAAAAAGGTGAAGAGCTCACCGAGGATGCTGATGGTTAGTCATTTAGAGAAAGCCCACTCACTTTTAAAATTTGCTTTTGGCCTCTTCATAGCCCACTGTTTGTTCACGTCTTTTCTTGGCACCTTTTTTCAATGTGCATAATTGTTTAAGCCCTGCCATAAAGGGTTTCAGACCCACAGGGATGCTAAACCAAACTGGACACTGAATACACTCTGCACTGCCAGCTCATAATTAGTGTCTTGCCTTCAAGTGAAAATACCTTTTCTTAAACATCCTTCAGCAAAGACTTCCACACACCATCAGTACCTCATTCCTACTTTTTGTAAGTCCTCATTTTGCCTCAAATGTCTGTCAGTTTTAAATGGCAGCGAATGTAAGTGATCCCTATTCCTTTATCAATTCTTAACTAGTACCTTCAGGCTTATTTCTAAACATCCATAGTTTCTTTATGTTTGCCTTATTGCCATTGTGATTTACTGGTGTGTGTCTACACATGGGTAGAATACAATGCAGAATGGTGTTGAGATTATTAAACTACATAAATTCAAAAATGGAGAGAGCAACAGACTTAGCCAGTAATATGTTTCCTTCTTGAAATCCCTAGCCCATTTCGGAATTTTGAAAACTCTGGCCTCACTCCTAAAGTACTCGTTTCTATGCCCAACACATTTTTATACCACCTCCTGTCTGTGCCAAGGATAGCAAAATAATTCATGCCATTCCAGTTGTTCCACGGGCTATTGTGGGATGCCAGGTTAAGAATCCCTCCACTACACACAGTTTAGTGAGCTCTATCTAAATCCAATATGACTAGCATCCTCATAAAAAGAGAAGACACGGACATACGCAGAGGAGGAAGGCCATGTAACAATGGAGGCAGAGATTGGCGTGCTGAAGCTACAAGCCAAGGAGCTCCAAGGATGGCTAGCAACCACCAGCTAGAAAAGGGGCATAGAGCAAATTCTCCCTCAGAGCCCCCAGAAGAAACTAACCCTGCCAACAATTATTTTAATTTTTTATTTATTGATTTTTTTTTTCAGAGAAAGAGAGAACCATTGATCTGTTGTTCCACTGACTTATGCATTCACTGGTTGACACCCGTGTGTGCCCTGACCAGGGCTGAACCACGACCTTGGTGTGTCAGGACAACTCTCTAACCAACTGAGCTACCCAGCCAGGGCCCAGCATTTTGATTTTAGATTTCTAGTCTCCAGACTGTGAGAAAAATAAATTCCTGTTGTTTTAATCCTCCCAATTTGTAGTCATTTTTTATGGCAGCCGTAGGAAATGAATACATCCACCCAAAGAATCACTGGTCTCCATGAAAGATGTTGAAGGTCAAAAATAAGCAGAAACGAAGGAAGAGTAATTGGGCCGTTCACTCACTGCCATCAAGTGGACTGTGGGCTCTGGTCCTGGACAGACCAAAATGCGGAAATCTAGCCCTGCCACTTAGTAGTACCTGTGCATCCTTCTCCTCACTCGTGAAATAAGGGAGTAAATCCCTACTTCACCATGCTTTTGTGAAGATTAAAATATGAAATGCCGGAAGTGGTTCCTGCCACATAAATTTCTGTCGCCTTCTTTTTGGAATAAAATCTCTCAGAAGCCTGGCTGGTGTAGCTCAGTGGATTGAGCATGGGCTGTGAACCAAAGGGTCGCCGGTTGAATGAGGAGAATTCAACGATTTTGAGTTTCTAACTCAATTACCATGACATTTACTAGTCTCTACTGACTCACTGTAAGAATATTAGTGGGTTGGTTTTTTTCACAAAATATACTCCTTTATCATTTTAGCTCTAACTTTGCTGGCTCTTGCATTCAGGGGAAACTGTGGGTAGAAAATGAAACATGGCGTCCAGCTGGAAACCATATTAGCGTCGTCGTTGCAAGAAAACTGTCGGTGGCCGGCTGAAACGCTCGGCTTGCCAAGCTGACTTGAGGTCCTGACACCCGCTGCCAAGTCAGGGGGCTGAGTTCCCATTCTCCTCTCCCTGCCTTAAAAAGAACTATAACTATGAAGCATATGGAAATGTATCGTGTGGAATTTTTTTTCAATATAGAGCTGCAGAAAATGCAGTTGTATTTGTCAGTGATTTGATACTTATGGAGTATGAATACAGATGAGACCATTGGGACCTTACTAGAAGTCAAGTGCATAGATATTTTTAAATGTTAACCCAAAAGAATGAGTAATTATCCAAATGAAGTACATGACATAAGCAACCGAAATATATAGAAGAACAATCTAGCTGACAATGTCAGCAAACAGGAGGAAACAAGCCTGGACGACCGAGGAGAAAAAATAAATAAGGGAAATTTGCTATAGAAGTTATAAACAGGCTGACATTCTTAAATTTATCATTTCTCCTGCCATGGTAACTGGGGGGTTTTTGCTTCCATCCCTAGGAGAAGGCATTCCAGGACCAGATCATTGCCCAAAATGATAACCTGCTCCTAAAAAATAGAAAACTTCTGGAGCAGCTCATGGAGCAAGAAAAACTGATCCATGACAACAAATGCATAATATCTTCGGTCCAGCACAGGTAGGTGTGGTCCTGCCAGAGTTGCAAAGAGATGTCTCTCCCTTAACAAAGAGAAGGCCCCGGAGCCTGTCCTTTGAGCTTGGGGCCTATCTCATAACCGTTGCTCTGCCATCTGCTGTTTTCAGCAGTTCATACAAATGGCAGAAGTTGTGAAATTAGAGAGAAAAATACCATGGAGAAGGCGGGCTAACCATTCGGGTTGGCTCTTTCATGGTGGCATTGCCTCCTTGAGGACTCGGCTGGGCTCATTCTGGCCTATCACGGTGTGTGCTGACACTCATTTTTATCATTTTATACTTATGGAATCGAGGTAGACCAAGAGAGAATCAGGTTCATACTAGGGACTTAAATTCACAAAACCCACAGGATCCCAGTGCATTCATTTGTAAGGAAAATACTCCCAGCAGATAAGAATTCACACATCAGCCAGCCCAACAAGCATTCTCTCCTCTATAGGAAACTTGAATTATAATCAAAAGTTTTTCCAGAGCCCAGAATTAGAGCAAAGAGAGTGGGTTGATTTTAACAGATAGTATCACCTATAGTTCCTGTAGTAATTAACACTTTTTGAGCACTTACTATATGCTAGACACTGTTCTAAGTTCGCTCTATATATATTCATTTAATTTCCACACCAACCTCAGGCAGGAGACACTATTACAACCTTATTTTACAGTTGAGAAGCTGAGGTTCAGATCGGTTAGGGAACTCACCCAGCCTCGTCAGGGTCTCGGCAGCACACGAACCACAGCCCGATCCCAGACCCCATGGTACTGCAGTCTGGGGAGAGAGCTGCCAAGCAGTCTGGAACTTTCCTTTCTGCTGACTTGGGCACATGCTCCTCTGGGCAGGCCTGGAGGGTCTCTGATTGTCCTTTACTATATTCCATATAATCCATTGCCCTATCAAACTACGTCACTGCTTCTGGCATTCACAACGCAATTGACTCGTTACCCTTGCCTTAACATTACTAATGTCCCTGCCTTGACCTCCTAATCACACACTCTGGTCACCAGAATTTGACTTTTGTTTTCCCTAGAGTAAGTTTCTTCTACAGGATACTTCCTCATTTCACAGGTGAGGAAACTGAGGCTCAGAGTTAGTAGTTTGCCGAGGTCACGCAGCTAGTAAGTGGCAGAGCCAGATATCAAACACAAACTTGTGGTCAAGACTACCGCACTGTGATGTGTCCCGTGCAAACTGCAGCCCTGGAGAGTGGGCTGGTGTAGCAGATAGGTGCTCGGGCTTTGGAAATCTGAAAGTTCTGGGTTGGCATCCCAGCTCCCCAACTTTCTGGTCTGACCATCTTACACAAGTTACCTTCCTCTCTCTGAGCTTTAGTTCCCTCACCTGTAAAATAGGCTCCATAACAATATCTGTTTTATGGGGCTGCTCTGAGGATTAAATGAGCTACTGCATGAAAAGTTTGAAGTGCTTTCTGTGTGGCGAGGTTCTATGTCTAAGTAACTGGTAAGTGCTCAGTAAACGGTTGCTGCTGCCGCTGATGTGTGAGATGCCCGGCTGAGGTCAGAGTCAGGTGCAGGCTGCATAGCTGCTGTATTTGAACGGATGCAGGGTCTCTTTTTTCAGCTCCGCCCCTAGATGGGATCATCTCCTTCCTTAAATGACTCGAGGGTCTAGAACTATTCCTTCCTTCTCTTGTGCGTAGTATGTCTCTGTTCTCAGTAGGTATTGAATGACTCTGTACAGGCCAGAACCTTGGTAATTTTTACCTGGACTGCCAAAGTCAGTTCTAAAATGTGGACAGTGGGCTAAGACCCAGAGCTAGTAGGAAGTGGGACATAGTTTTGAGTTTTTTAGTAATAATGTACAAATTTTGAGTCATTCCTCTGATTTATCCCATTCTTAGAGTACTTTCTCTGGATAAAGAAAATAAGCAGTTACAGGAAAACAGTCTCCGGCTCACAGAGCAGGTTGGCCTCTTAGAGCGCATTGTAAGAAGCATCCAGATTTGCAGAGGAGAGGTAAGATGTGTGCTTCCTATTAGGTGTTTGAGACTTAGAATTGTTAAGATTTAGATTGTTAAGATTGCTCCATTCTCTCTTTCCTTCATCTTCATATAGCTGTAGCCTGAACTTGGCCCCATGGTTGGCTGTAGCAAAGAGGCTCAGCGGCTGCACACCAGGAGAGCAGACCCTGAGTCTGCTCTTGGCCAGCTTTACTCTTCATTGGGTCATCTTTTATTAACCATTTTTCTTCTGTGCGATCCCAGAACAATTTGTGTATGCCTCCTAACTTCTTCCTTAACACTCTATATTGTCATTGCCTTTTTACTTCTCTATCTAATCAACTCAGTGGTGAGATCCTGGAGGGCAGGATTGTATCTCATGTGTCATTGTATCTATGCACAGGTGATCCGTAAATATTTGAGAATGAATGAATGTTAAATGTTTTCACATGTAAGCCTCATTCTCAACAACCTGTTTGCCATGTGTGATTCCAGCCCAGTCTGAGAGATGAGCAAATTTGAAGTTCAGAGAGGTAAGGTGAAGCTAGTCTGGTCTGGCAAGGAGTCAAGCCTAAGGAGAAGATCTGAGTCAGAAGAAAAAGCAGTTATGTTACAAAAATCCAAGCAGACAAGTAGTATAGGTTCAGACAAGGTCAAGAAGATTCTGGCTGGTGAGTGAATCAGCAAGAGGAACCGGAGTGAGCAGAGTTGCATTTTTAATCCAGGGTAGAGGCTGTTTGCTTTCTTCCCAGCTTGTATCACATGCTAGATATTTCTTCCCAGAATACTTATAATTTTTCCCCTAGTCATGAACACTTAAAGCCCTGGCTGGTGTGGCTCAGTGGATTGAGGGCCCGTCTGTGAACCGAAAGGTCACCGGTTCGATTCTCGGTCAGGGCACATGCCTGGGTTGCCCGCCAGGTCCCCAGTTGGGGCTGTACAAGAGGCAACCAATGGATGTTTCTCTCGCACATTGATGTCTCTCTCCCTCTCTTTCTGCCTTCTTTCCCCTCTCTCTACAAATAAATAAATAAAATCTTTAAAAAACTTTAAGATCTACTCTCTTAACAACTTTCAAATACACAAATATACGGTATTGTTAACGATAGTCATCATATTGTACATTACCTCCCCAGAATTTATTTATCTTATAACTGGAAGTGTGTATCTTTTAACCATCCTGACCTAATCCCCCCACCTTCTGCCTCTCACGGCCATAGATCTTATCTGTGTTTGTATGAGTTTTAGATTCCACATGTAAGTGGGATCATACGGTATTTGCCTTTGTCTGACTTAATCCACTTGGCATGCTGTCCTAAGGTTTATCCATGTTGTCACAAAGGGCAGGATTTCCTTCTTATTTTAGGGCTGACTAGTCTATATTGTGTGTGTTTGTGTGTGTTTACCAATCTCTTTACCCACTCCTCCATAGTGGATGCTTGGGTTGCTCCCATGTCTTGGCGATTGTAAATAATGCTGCAGTGACCATGCGTGCAAACGTGTCTTCAGGACAGTGACTTTGTTTCCTCTAGACACACACCCAGAAGTCGAATTGCTGGATCACATGGCAGCTCTATTTTTAATTTCTTGAGGAACCTCCATACTGTTTTCCACAGTAGCTCCACAAATTTATATCCCTACCAGTAGTGCCCAAGGGTGCCCTTTTCTCCACATCCTCACCAGCACTTATTACCTCTCTCTCTCTCTCTCTCTCTCTTTTTATGATAGTCCTTCTAACATGACATTTTCCATCAAAAAAAGATGTAAACCCCAGTGCTAGGAGCACAATGCCAATGGTTTATCATTAAAATTTTTTAATTCATGCTTTTTTTTTCCCTTTTAGGAAACAATTCTTAGTGGCATCTCTGAATATGAAGTGCTGAGTAAAATCCTGCCCCTGCCAAACTCCAGGTCAGTAAGTCAAGGCAATCACCTGAGCGGCTGAGAGCCACGGCTGCCTAAGCAGTCGTGAGCTGCTGACTTGAGAGAGCATAGCATTTAGGGGTAGTTCTCTCTGTGTATGGTATTAAAACCCACCAGTGCCTTCTCCCTCACCACTGCTTCACAGCCACTCCTGACAGAATCCTGACTCACAGTAGAAGATAACCCACAAACACAAATTTAAGGTAATTTTATTTGGCTGTTTTGTGTTTGGCAGTTGTTAAAACTGAAATCCTATTGAGCCTTATCCCTGTAACCCCAAAATGCTGCCAAGAGGCCCCATCCACACGAAGTCCTCACGCGTGTCCTTTTTTAGTCTTTCTGGAACAGGTTTGGTAGAGTCCGTGGGAAGTCTGTAAGAGACTAAAGAACGTACATCGGAAGAAGCAGTGGCAAACCCCAGGTCCCTCAGTCTCTACCATTCACAGAATTCTGAAACTGGATGCATACACACATGTGGCGTCTCTGAAAGAGACACGTCACTCCCAAACCTAGACTGGTTGAAGCTGCTAACTGAAAGCCTGAGTGTGAAGGTGGAGCATGATGACATGGAGAAGGGAACCACAGCTTCCCCACTGGTCAGCTACCAGGAGTCTTGAAAATTGCTGATAAATTCATTAAACCAGATCCAAAAATTGACTTCTCAAGTTTGTTTGATATCCTCAAGTGACTTGTATTGAGCAACATAGTAACTTAAGTCAGGTGGTCTAATTGGGTTTATGTTCAGCAGAACACACACATGGCTAATTCTGCATTCTTTCCTGTTTTCGTGGGTATTTTCTCCTTTTTTAAGTTAAAACAATGTAATCACATTAAAGCAAATACTTGAAAAAGAAAAAACACTGTCCTGTAAACCCACATTCTTTTTTTTATTTAATCTACACTTTTTATTTATTTTTTAATATATTTTATTGATTACACTATTACAGTTGTCCTATTTTCTCCCCTTTATTCCCCTCTGCCCTGCACACTCCCTCCCACCCATACACCCCCTCTTTAGTTCATGTCCATGGGTCATCTATATGAGTTCTTTGGCTTCTACATTTCCTATACTATTCTTAACCTCCCCCTGTCTATCTTCTACCTACCATTTATGCTTCTTATTCCCTGTACCTTTTCCCTCTCTCTTCCC
>VMDR010008242.1:20000-37347 GCA_007922815.1 Macrotus californicus | reverse complement strand
ATCAGCAGCTGGAACCACTTTTATAGTGTGGCTTTATTCCTGTTTTCACTTTAATGTTGTCCAAACAACACAAAATGACTTTGCAGCACAGCTTAGTTTGTAATATTATTTTCGGCTTCATCTCTTCTTTCCTCTTCTGACGTGCTGACATTCCTTCCTTGTACCAAGAGCACTTCCACATCAAGGACTTGTGCTTGCTGCTCCTTCTGCCTGGAACTCTTCCCCCACGTAACCGCACTGCTCACTCCTCACTTGTTCCAGACTTCTGCTCCAGTGTCCCATTAGTCATTAGGCCTTTCTTTACCACTCCCTCAACTCCCAGTGCCTCCAGCCCCTCTTACCCTGTTAACTTTCCTTCATAGCACTCAGCACCATCTGGCATAGAACATACTGTTTCATATCTTTTCCTACCCAGTAGAGTAAGAGCTCCATGAGACATAAGACTGTGTCCCCAGAGCACATAGTAGGCACTCAGTAAATGTGGAAGAACAGTGTCAGTTCTACAGCTGTTGCATAATGTAGATGATTGTTAATTTTAAACCTTTCACTTTGGTTTTAGACTAGTTTTCTCTCACTGTACTTACAATATTAGGATGGGGTGAGTGGACCTTCTTAATTTAAGAACTTATTTTACTGCTTCTCTCTTAGTAGTGTTAAGTTACCAGATGACAATTTTCTTTTTTTCTTGATGTTTTTTAAATGCCCGGAAAGAGTCAGGATTAAACATACCAGATGACTAAGTGTATAAGTAATATTTTTGAAAGATTCTCGTTCACCTATATGTTTGCCTTCTAACATCCACAATTTATAATGAGCGTACTTAGACATTTTTCTCTGTAGTACACAGACCCATTGCTGCCTCCAGATGGCCCTGCTGTTGTTAGTGCACCTGTACGTTCACACCCTTTGTCAAGTGAGCCTGCAGTTCACATGAAACCCAGCCAGAACCCTGATTTTGCATACCAGAAGGCAGAGGCTCATTCTCTTGTCCTGCTCCCATTAGATTACTGACCTTTGCCTAATAATCTGTTCAGGTTTCTTGGTTATAGTTGACTCCCTTTCTTTATCAAATGAAGCAGTTCACCATCATGAGTATAAGGTTTAGTGAAATGAGATGGGGCAAATTTTTTGGATAAAAGTTAATGTTCAAATATAACATACCCGTTTTTCTTGTCCTGCAGCAAACCAAGAGGAAACTAGATGATGCCAGCAAACGTTTGGAGTTTCTATATGATAAACTTAGGGAACAGACAGTAAGTTTGTGGGGAAAAGGATTCATTTATTCCTAGTTGCTAAAATAAGCATCTCATCAGCCCTTGCCTGTAGTGTGGTTGGGGACAAACTGGCAGGTTAAGGTAACTGGCCTTTTGTTTGTTCTTTATGTCCTATGAATCCAGAAATCACAGTGGGAAGATACTCGGTTTTTCAGAGACCAAAACTGTAGTCTCTCTCACGGTCAAGACAGCTGATCCCTTTTCTTCTAGCATGCCTATTACACAAAGGCAAAGCCAAATGTAGCCAGAAGATGAGCAAGTTAATGTGCTGTTACTGTGAAGAGAGCCAGCAGTAGGAGAAAGCATACTGTCCTCTGTTCCTTTGTCCCATCTCTCCGTTCTTTCTGGAAGAGTTTTGCTTTATTAATAGAAGCACTGGGATAGGAAACAAAGAACTGGGACTTTTTATATTTTTGCATTTCAGCATGTCTCTTTCCCATTCCCTACACCACTCCCACCAGGTAAAAGTAACCATGTGTCTCACGAGAACCAAACCAAAAAGAGTCAGCTGACACACTGTGGAAGTGGTGTGGCCCGTGGGCTGATCCTGGTGAAGGCTGCCCTCAAAAGTGCGGGCATTTAAACCAAGTAACGGAAAAAACAAACTGTCGGTTTTATGGGTTTAAGCGATGACAGAATTATAAAAAGCAGTTAAGGATAGATCAGTTGAGCACATGATGAGGGCTGTTGCCCTACTAAGGGAAGTAGATCAAAAGTTCAGGATATCTACTGTAGACAGGATTTAAGAATAAAATGGGTCCTTACTTTGAGATATCATGATTAAGAGTCTTTTTTAAAGGTGTGAGGCTATATCTAAAATAATTAAAGAGTTAAAACTCTTTTTTTAAAAAAAATTATTGATTGATTTTAGAGAGAGGACAAAACAATCAATTCTGTTGTTCCACTTATTTATTCTATCATTGGTTGCTTCTTGTATATGCCCTAACCAGAGATTGAACCTGCAGCCTTGGCGTTTGGGGATGATGCTCTAACCAACTGAGCTATCTGGCCAAGGCAAGAATTAAAGCTCTTAAGTGGAGAGACTCGTTAGCGTTTCAGTTTGGGGGAGGAAATCTGGCTTTTCTGTAAGCAAGTCCTGGCTTATCATACATGTTTAATTTATATAATTTCCTTACATGTCATTTTGTCATGGTTCTGTTTTATAACTTAAATGCTGCTTGGTCTAAAAAGCTACTTCTAGACATGCTAAATGATTTATATATATTTTTATAATGTTTATATCAAGCTCCTTTTAAGTATCATGGTTTAATGTTTCTAGAGAGTCTTAAGGGAAATTCTCCTTTAATTTAATTCTTTCTCTTGGTTCCACCTTTATTTCAGCTTTCACCCACAATCATCAATGGTTTACACAACATTGCAAGGAGCATTGAAATGCGAAACTACTCCGAAGGCTTGACCATCCATACCCACATAGTCAGCACCAGCAACTTCAGCGAGACCTCTGCTTTCATGCCAGTTCTTAAAGTTGTTCTCACCCAGGCCAATAAGCTGGGTGTCTAAAAGGACAGCTTCACTTCCTGCCAACATTGCCATTTTTCCAAAGAAACATGTTTTAAAAAAATGATAAGATGTGGACCAATCCTCATTAGCATGTTTCCATAGCATTTACACTATTTCTGCAAAGACACTCACCTTAGAACTGCTCCAAACCCTGGTGCTTTCTTTTGTTTTAATCTTTTATTGCCTGTGATGATTTTCTTATTATGCAAATAGTGTATTTCCTGGATTACACATAGTATGTTTTCCTGAAGTATTCTGATAAATTGTGGTTTTAAAAACCTTAGTGTACATTTTGAAATAGAGCATCTGGTTATGCATAAAGCAGAGCTAAAACTAAGTTTCTTCCGTGTCCTCCATACTCCCTCTATGTCAATCAGATTAAAGTGTGCGATCTTATTTTAAGTGTATGCAGTATTTTTTTTAAACAGCTGCCCAGTTTACTTTAATCCTTATTTCCTTATGTCTTTGGCTTCACTCCGGTTCTGAATAAATAATTAAATCTAGAGCTTGCTACATAGATTTTAGCAAATATTGATGAAAAGTGGGATCACTAGCTTTAAGTATCAAAGGAAAAGACTGAGCATTTTCATTCTGTAGGATGCATTGAATTTTATTAATAAATGTTTTCAATATTGTTTGAATTTTAAGATTGAATTCTCTTTTATATACAGAAATTTGTTCATTTAATTTTTAAGAAGCACCCATAGGTCTGAGGTTTAAGTGCAGAAAGAAAACTAATTTCTGTCATCCTCCTGAATCAAAGATAGATATTTCTCAGCCAGTTTTCTGTCAAGTGATTTTAATGTAATTTGTTTTAAGATTATAACAAAAGAATGTTCCCCTAAAATCTTGGAGAATCAGATACTAGTAATTTTAAAAAATTTTGTTGATTTTTTTTTAAAGATTTTATTTATTTTGTAAAGAGGGGAAGGGAGGGGAAAAAAGGGAGAGAAGCATCAGTGTGTGGTTGCCTCCTGCGCACCCCCTACTGGGGGCCTGGCCCGCAACCCAGGCATGTGCCCTGACTGGGAATCAAACCTTGATTCCCAGGCGGGCACTCAACCACTGAGCCACACCAGTCAGGGCTTACTTGTTGATTTTTAGAGAGAGAGAGACATTGATATGTTGTTATACTTATTTATGCATTCATTGGTTGATTCTTTTTTATTTATTTATTTATTTTTATTTTAAAAAATATATTTCATTGATTATGCTATTACAGTTGTCCCCATTTGCCCCCTTTTCCCCGGTACCCTCATTCCCTCTGGCAATATGCCCTTAGTTAAATGCCCACTGGTCATGCATATAAGTTTTTGGCTACTCCATTTCCTATGTTGTTCTTAACATCTCCTTGTCTATTCTGTACCTACCCACTGGTGCTGCTTAATCCCTGCACTTTTCCCCCATTCTCCTCCTTCCCCCTCCTAGCTGATAACCCTCCAAACAATCTCCATTTCTGTGATTCTGTTTCTGTTCTGCTTGTTTGCTTAGTTTGTTTTTTAGATTCAGTTGTTGATATTTGTGAATTTATTGCCATGCCATTTTAATGTTCATAGTTTTGATCGTCTTGTTTTTCGTAAATAAGTCCCTTTAACATTTCATGTAATAATGGCTTGGTGATGGTGAACTCCTTTAGATTTACCTTGGCTGGGAAGCACTTAATCTTCCCTTCCGTTCTAAATGATAGCTTTGCTAGAGAAAGTAATCTAGGTTGTAAGTCCTTGCTTTTCATCACTTTGAATACTTCCTGCCAGTCCCTTCTAGGCTGCAAAGTTTCTTTTGAGAAATCAGCTGATAGTCTTATGGGAACTCAGTTGTAGGTAACTATCCACTTTTCTCTTGCTGTTTTTAGAAGTCTCTTGTCTTTAATCTTTGGTATTTTAATTATGATGTATCTTGGTGTGGTCCTCTTTGTGTCCACCTTATGTGGGACTCTGTGCTTCTTGGACTTGTATGTCTATCTCCTTCTCCAAATTAGGGAAGCTTTCTTTCATTTTTTTCAAATAAGTTTCAATTCTTGCTCTTTCTCTTCTCCTTCTGGCACCCATATGATTCAGATGTTGGTACATTTGACCTCCCAGAGTCTCAGTCTATCCTTGTTTTTTTGAATTCTTTTTTCTTCTTGCTGTTTGGGTTGAATGCTTATTTCTTCCTATGTTCCAAATCATTGACGTGATTCTAGACTTCATCCACTCTGCTTTGGTTCCCTGTACATTTTTTTTTTTATTTCACTTAGTGTAACCTTCATTTCTGCCTGGTCTTTTTTATGCATTTGAAGTACCCAGTGAGTTCCTTGAGCATCCTAATAACCAGTGTTTTGAACTCTGCATCTGATAGATTGCTTATCTCCATTCTGTTTTGTTCTTTTTCTGGAGTTTTGTTGTTCTTTCATTTGGGCCATGTTTCTTTGTCTCCTCATTTTGGCAGCTCCCCTGTGTTTGTTTCTATGCATTAGGTAGAGCTGCTTTGACTCCCTGTCTTGGTAGCGTGGCCTATTATAGAAAAGTGCACTGGTAAGTTGGGTGGGGCAGAGCCTTAAGTAATCTTCAGGACAGGGTAACCCGTGTGAACCAGGTTAATGGAGTCTCAGATATGGTGTTGCTGCTCTGTGGCTCTGTGTGTGTGGGAGGGCTCAGGAAAGGAACACTGCTGCTGCCTCTGGAGTTTTGTCCGGAAGGAAGCTGTACCCCAGCACTCACCCTGATGCCAGACACTTCAGTTTCTCCCTGTATGCCACTAGTGCCCTTTCAGCTGCTGCCCTGGTGATGAAGCCCAGAGTGAGTGAGTCTGCATAAGTCCTAAGTCTGTTGCAGACCCTTTAAGAGGCAACACCTGAGAATCCCATAGTTTTTTTCCACTACCCCAACCCCCAGTAGTTTTTACAGCCAGAAATTATGGGGACTTATCTTCCTGGCACTGGAACCCTGGGCTGGGTGGTCTGGGTTGAGGCTGAGATCCTTTGCTCCCAAGATATCCCTCCTGATTTTTATCCACCACACGTGGATGTGGGATTGCCTGTTCCACATCTCTGCTGCTCCTACCTGTCTGGACGAAAGTGACTTCTTCAATTCCTTGGTTGTTAGACTTCTATACAGGTTGATTTTCTGATGATTCTGGGTTGTAGTTATATTTTAGTTGT
This sequence comes from Macrotus californicus, assembly GCA_007922815.1. Taxonomy (NCBI): domain Eukaryota; kingdom Metazoa; phylum Chordata; class Mammalia; order Chiroptera; family Phyllostomidae; genus Macrotus; species Macrotus californicus. Next base: position 31,413 of record VMDR010008242.1, on the reverse strand, counting down.
AGTTTTTGCTGTGGTTGTGCAAAGGCATGAGCCGTGTTTATATACACCTCCATCTTGACCGGAAGTCTGATTGATTTTTGTATGTGCCCTGACTGGGGATCAAACTGCAACATTGGTGTATTAGAACTGAGTACCCCACCAAGGTCTAATAATTTTTCAGTGCCTATGTAATTTTACATGAGTGGGTTGGAAAACTAAAAAATAAACACTGGCTGTTGTGGAGATAGAGGTGCTATTTCAAGGAGTAAGAGTGCTTTGTCAGGTTTTTTGTAGCCTAAGGGAAAAAGTTTGCAAGAACCTTTCAATTTCTTTTGCTGAGATTCCCTAGTCTCCAAACAAAACTCCTCTTTAAAAAATAAAAATAACCAACTCACATTTTAGCTCAGAATAGTTTTATAACTAAGGAAAGGAGGACCTTGATCACATGTATGAACATTGGAGTCTTAGGAATGGGTGATATATCAACACCCTCCCCTACAGTCTCCTGGGATTTTGGTAGTCTGAATTAGTTCTGTGACTAATCAAGTGGCAACTTGATCTTTGTACCAGACCCTCTAGTGTAGTGTCAGCCTAAGACCCATCAGAACAGCAGGCTGGCCTCTCGTAATTTTTTATTTAATGTGGTACCTCGGTTAATTTATTCTGGAACTCATGACCAGTGCCAAAACTGATGAGTACCGAGCAAGCAGCAAGTGATGAAGCATATTCTCTTGAAGGGTGGCATTGTGGCTTACACAAGTTTTAGCAAGTACGGTAAGTCCGAGCAAGCACCAAGTGCTGAAACATTTTTTTTCTTGTCAAAATGCAGTGAGCACAGGGTTTGAGGGGTTGTGAAGCTGATGAATACCAAGCTGTGGTTGTATTTCCTTTATAGTTAGGATTTATGTTATGGCTGCATGTTTACCCTGACGTGACAGTGGCATAATTGGCAGCATTTTACAAAAAAACAAATTTCCAAAAGATGAAAAATGAGAAGCGGGCAGTGGATCCCTGGCTAGCTCCAAAGATTTTACAAGTATGAGTGTGAAAAACTTTGCTACTGGCATCTGAGCAACTGTCTATCTCCCCTTTTTCAGTACAGCAGTGTGATTTTTTTCCACCATGGAGACATTTCTCCACATGGCTTATATATATAACCTTGGAGAAATTTCCTGTAAATGGATGGAGGTAAGAAGAGCTGAAACCCAAGTATTGTTTTGTCTCTGAAGGGTGACAATAATAGGAGATTATGGAAAGAGGTGTTTCTTATCCTGAAGAGAAGTCAAACAACTTTCCAAAAGTTTTTTAAGTAGAGAAAAAAATTTCAGTTTGATTTCGTCGGTGAGTGTGTTTTCAACTCTGGCCATTACTTCATGTAGCCATTCTTTCCGAATCCCAAGTCTGTTTGGTTGTGCTTATGTTTTGTGCTTTTTATTGTCTTCACCTACTTAGTTTTAAAACAAGGGGAGGGGTGCGAGGGGAACCAGTAGGCGGGGCTGGGTATTGGCCAGGAGCTTTGTCACACCAGTGGGGGTGGCGCTGTTTTTATTTCGTACCTCTCCTCTCCTCTGTTCTTCAGCCGTTTGGGCTGGGTAGGATGGATGCCCACATAGGCCCCATTTGAGAATCTTTATGTGTAATGGGATACCTAGCTGATGGGAGTTCATTTGACTAGTGTGGCATCAGGGATTGAAACTAACTGCTCTAACCTGACTGTTAAGAGTCCATCGAGCCTATATATTCCCTTGAAGTCAGAAAATTCCCTTGTATTATCCAGGGGAACAGGAAAGATGCAGTAGGATTTCTGGCAACCACATATACGCTGATTAGCACCCACCTGAAAGATAGAGGGAGGGATGGTGACTGAGTTACACTTTTCTGATAACCACTTGTCCCCTAAACCAGATTTGGGTTTGCCTAAGAATGACTGCAAGGCCATCTGTTGACTCCTCTGCCATAGCGGAGACTTCATTTGGAATTATGAAGATTCAGCAAATACCATGCCCACATCTATGCATGCGTGCATACGTATGTACCCATGCTCCCCTCTTCCATGTTCTGTTGTTCCACTGCTGTGGTGGCAGCATTCCCAAATTGAACCCCTGCCCTGACTGGTGTAGCTCAGTGGTTTGGCATCACCTGCAGACTGAAAGGTTGCTGGTTCGATTCCCAGTCAGGACACCTGCTTGGGTTGCAAGCCAGGTCCCTCATTGGGGGTGTGCTAGAAGCAACTGATAAATGTTTCACTCATCAATATTTTTCTCCCTCCTTTCCTCTCTCTCTCAAAAAAAATTAAATAAGTAACATCTAAAAAGAAGAAGAAAAAGAACCCCTGACAGGGGTGTTCATGAAATGCTGAAGGTGTCACAAGTAGAATCTCAAATTCATCAGTGAATTAATAGGGACTGTCTATGCCCAGAAAACCTTAACTATTTTATCTGAGGGACAAATGCCCTGAATCTTTCAACCACACTAGATCACAACGAAAAAGCAATCAAACCAGCTTACATTTCCACTTTTTCTGCTGCACTTTCTCATCTGCATTTCCAAAGGTCTGTTGGGTTCAGGGCTTTGGTGACTACACGAGGGCTCAGTCAGGCTCAGGTTGCGCAGTGCACGTGTAAGCCTGGGGGTCGGGCTGCGCCATTCTCTGACATCCAGCTGTTAACCCTTTTTTTTTCCTTCTGGGAGGTATGGGACGTTTGGGTTTTAAGTAGTGCGAGTAGATTTTGAAAAAGCTAATAAACTCAAAAAGAAATAGACTTTGTTTTAACAGGTGTATATTTTTTGCAGTCTGGATTTATGTTTCCAGGGATCTACTAACGTATTTATTTAGCAAACAGTGTTAATGTTACATCTGAAACATCTAGAACGACTTTATACAAACATCATTACTCAGTCATGTCTGCATTCTTTACTTTAATGCTGTACTCCCTGTTGAATTTGAATTTGGTTTAGGCTGACATTCCATAAGCCTAGAAGCCTTTTGTTCACCAGGCAAGCCTGTCACTGCTTTTGTTTCTGGTAGCTTATGGTTTCCCAGTCCATGACCTTTCTAAAACCACCTTTTGTGTGTCAGTGGCCTCATACTGAGCAAATAGGAGAGGGTGTTGGTTTTAGAAAACTTGTGAAATAGAGGAAACCTTCCTATCTCAAAAAAGATACATGAGCTTGTTGGCTGTTTAGTTCTTATATGTGAAGTTAAACCTAAGAAAACCCATGTCTCAAACATATCTGCATTATCTTTTATACCTTTAAAGGCTATAACATTTCCCAGCTCTAGGGAGGTATCATCCCAGAGTTGTTACCAACTTGGTTTCTTTACCTTAGTAAATATAAAGTGCTTTATGCAGTTCAGTAGAGACTTCATGTCTAAACAGACATGTGTCCAGGTAAGCAATGTAAAATGAGTCGGTGGGGAGCCTCTCATGGAATGGATTCAGATTTGATTAGAAGAGGAAAGTTTCAGACCTTTGATCTGAATAGTAAAAGGGCAGTGAGTATAATATATAATTTAAGGGAGCCTTAAGAATGACCAGTAACTATGATTTGATTAATGATGAAAAACTATTTCATCTTATACTTTGTCCAATAAAGGGACTTTCCACACTAGGAAAACTAGAATGTGTGGTAGAATTGAATATAAACACATTTCAGTAGGAAAGGAGGAAAGCAACCATCTCCTAAAAGTGAACTGAAAATAATTTCATTTCCTCTGGGTATATCTCCAAATAGCATATGACCTACTCTGACCATCTTTTTTGCCTTAAGGAGTCTTTGGGGGAGAACAGATCAGTTTTAACAAACTGAAGTCAAGTCCACAAAGTGGTATTGCTTGGACACACTGTTTCTGTGAGCTGGGCACTGAGCTAGGTACTCAGCTCTCTCACTGGGTACATTAAGAGCTAAGCTATTCGTTCCAGTTGCTCCACACAGGTGATAAGTGGTAGCATCTGGATTCAAATCCACCTAGCCTGGTAAGCACGTTATTTTTTCACAAACCCATATTTTTGCTACTACAGCAAAAACCTGAGTTCAGCTTTCAGACTTTCCTTCCCCCCTCCTGTTAGCCTGCAGACGTCTGGCATTTTCCGTAAAAGGGGAATGTGGTTTACTGTAAGTGGGTACACTTAGCACTGTACACTTCTTTTCAGACAGGTTCTTTACATGCTGGGAAAGACAGCCCCTGGCAGCCCTAAACTTCCATCTCCACAGCTTGTGATGTACAAAGGGAAGAGAGAAAACCACTCACAATATCCAAACACTGCTCACAAAGACCAATTGTCTGTCTCCTTTTAGGTCTCATGCCCACTTTCTAATCGAGTTCTGTGCCCAGAGAGATAGAGTACCAGAACTGGCTGGCCCAGCTAGTGTGCCCACAGGGTTCCAGACTGCAGCGAAGTCCTGGGCAGTAACAGTAAAATGCTGCTAGGAAGCCCACTATCCCACGGCAGCGAGTTGTGTCATCACGAGAGACAGTGGTGAAGAGCGCCTGTCAGTCAAGCAACGGGTTTTAATGGGTTTTCACTGCTACTTGTTAGTCAAATCCTATCGCCTCTTTCTGCCTCCATTTCCCCTTCTGTAAAATGAGAGGGTAAAAAAAAAAAAGTAGGACTAGATGATCTCTAATTTCATTTCTGTCTCTGGAAGTCTGTGGCCCATCTACCTTTCCCACAGCATCTTTGTATATTACCTACATGTCTTCAAAAGGAATTGAAAACAAATTTGGACAAGCACCAAGGCTTTGAAGAAAGATGAAAGAATTCAGGCCTATGTATATTTGGGTACCTTTCTTCCTCTTGTAAAATTCATTTCTAATCTGGAGAAAAATCAGTGCAGCACTGTCCTTGATTGAAAACAAATAGGCAGGCATCAAAGAAATACTTTGTAATTTAAGGACTTAGAACCAGTATATTTGCTTGGCCTTGAGGTCCTCAAGTAGTGAGTCCCCTCTAATGACACACAGTTTTATGAAATTACCCTTTCTATACACCTGTTGCCCACATCAAGAATAGGCTACATTTGATTCTTTTTGGTTACTCAAATGGACTAGTTCTTCCTCTGGTGCTACAAATCTAGGTCACCCTTTTGACATTTCTGAACTCTGTTAAATGCCTCCTCTGTGCTAGATAGAGAGCAACCGGGGTCTTTGCCTTTTAAGAGAGCGCAGCCCGTGGTAATTGACACAGCGGGAAAAGAAAGAGATCATTGAAACAGAAACAATAACTGCCGCTAATGCTGAGAAATAAATAAGAGCTTCTCTACATGTATTTGCCCCTGGAAACCAAAATAACTATCTTAAAAGGAAACAGGTGGGTGTTGGTGGGGAGAGGAGCGCCGGAGAGCTGGAAGAGATGTGGGTGAAAACCTTGTCAGTACTCTCTTCGGTCACAATAGGAGGGATTGTTCATTTATTTCAGAGAGCTGGGAATTGAGAGTCGGGAGGTGTTTGGTTTGTGGGCCTTGCTCTGGACAGATGTTGGTCAAAGGGGGATGTGGTGTATTAAATGTTAACACGCCATGGCTGGGTCTTGAAAAGCACGATCAGCGATCTCTCCGTAGCAAAGCACGATCAGCGATCTCTCCGTAGCATCTGCTAGCGTTTGTGGTACACACTGCTTGTGGGGGTTATTTGATTACAACCTGCCCCTACTGAACCGTGAGCGCCTTGAGCACAGTCACATACTTGCTGAGCTCACGCTTGGCTTCGAGAGGAGGCTCAATAAGGAGATCTTGCAGGAGAGAATTGATTCAAACTGAAGAGAACTAGGAAACTTGCAAAGGGCAGCATATCACTGACAGGAGAGGTTTGGGTTAGCGTCAGTACTTCGGTGGGTTTTTCATTACGGAGACCCTCTTATCTATGAACTGGGAAATAAGAGTCTGCAGATCTGGCCATTTCCCATGCTCACTGTTGCAGCGCTCTATTAAGAGTGGTCAGGGATTGCGGGAGGGGTCTTCAGCAATAAGGCTGGGGTTTGTGTTCAAAGAAAACCCCTCTCTACATCCACAGCAGGAGAAGCATTCGTTTTCAAGGAACAGGTCACTCCTTGTCCACTGCTATAAGATCTCAATGGGAAATTTTCCAGTCTGTTTAGTACAGGAAAGAGGAGGCCAACCTTGCTGTGACAGGAGGGAGCTGAGAAGACTAATTTTCTAGTAACCCATGATGTTGCTGTCTGAAACCCAATCTGCCCATAATCTTAGAGGCTAACTTTCCAACTGTATGCTCCCCTGAAATGATTCTAATCTAAAGCCTGTGAGTGGTCTTCTCACCCTAGGGGTACAAGGATTGTTTACATTTTTAAAATGTTTTTACTGTATTTTTTTTCTATTACCATTTAGTTCCCTTATACCAACCTCCCCCCAGGATTGTTTACATTTGAAATGATGGTCCCTGCACATCACCCATGAGGCAGTCCCCCCACCCCCCCTACTAAAATACCTAAGAGCCACAGAGCACATCCCTTCCTTTGCCAAAGTAGGTGCCTCTCAAAGCAGAGCAGGCGATTTTATTTCCCAGTTCCCTGGCGCTGCTAGAATTCATTCTTTCAAGTTCTGTATCCCTCCAGCCCACCCAGTTATGCTTGTTTTTCCAGTCTGGGACCTCCAGATGTAGCCTGGCTTCCTGGCCAGACAGGTTTCATAACTGCTTTGAGTCCTCCCGAGGATGATTTAAAAAACAATAAAATGCCCACATTAGTCAGTGGTTACTAGGTACCAAACACTATACTAAGCTCTGTTCCTGTAAGATAGGCAGTATCATCTGCGTTTTTCACACGTGAAAAAACTGAACTTAGATTATTAGGTAAATTGCACAGGCAGGAATTCTCAGCATAGATCTGTCTTTATTCTTAGATTACATAGTATAAAACTGAAGACCTAAGAGACTGTTAATGTCTCCAAATCACAGGGACTTTCTAAATCAGAGGGAGGGGCCACATTCAAATCTGGGTTTTTGGATGCCAAACCTGGGTCATTTCACACTGGAGCTCCTGATGCCAAAACCTAAATTCCCTTAAGAAAAGCACAGATGTGAGAATCCTTGTAAATCTCTGACTTCAAGAATAGATCTTTTTTTTTCCTGTTGACTTTCTCCCTACAGTCTGTATTTTCTTCACAAATATTTTGACACAATTTTTTAAAATCTTGATATTCAGCCTTTGAAGGAGTACAGCCTTAGATACTTTGTCAACCTCACTCCCATTTCTGAGCCTTTTCTTACACAATTATCCAACGAGGAGTCTCCGTGAAGTCATTCTTTCAGGGCCTTGCTTGCTGCCACCTCCTTCATGAAGCCCTCCTGACCATGCCAGACCACATGCCTCACAAGCATCTCTCACACACAGTTTTTGTGGGTGATGTTACCACTGAACACTTTCTGTCTTCTGTCTTTGTTCTGTCCTTTCTACGGGAAGCAACTTCTCTAAGGCGCATACTGCTGGCCAGAATCTAGGCGTTCTCTGATGGTTTTTACTTAGTGTATCTTAGACCAAGCCTTACCTGGTAAAATTAACCAAGGAGGCAAAAGACTTGCACACTGAAAACTACAGAATGTTGCTGAGAGAAATTGAAGAAGACACAAAGAAATAAAACAAATTCCATGTACATGAATTGGAGACTTAATATTGTTAAGATGTCAATACTAACCAAAGTAATAACCAAATATAATAGAATCTCTATCAGAATCCCAGGGGTAAATTCTTTGCAGAAATAGAAAAATCCATCTTAACATTCTTACGGAGTTTTAATGGGTCCAAACGGTCAAGACAATCTTGAAAAAGAAAAACAAAAGTTGGAGGTCACAGACTTCTTGATTTCAAAACTTGTTATAAAGCTACAATACTCAAACAATTTGATACTAGCATAAAGATAGAGATACAGAAGAATGGAATTGAGTCCAGAAATAAGCCCATACAAGTATATGGTCAATGCTCTTCAACAAGGAGTCAAGACCATTCAATGGGGAAAGGAGTTTTACATTTATTACAAATGTTGTTTGTAAAACTCGATTATCTGCATGCAAAAGAATGAAGTTCGGCCCTTATCTTGCACCATGTACAAAAGTTAACTCAAAATGGATCAAAGACCTACACATAATTGCTGAAACTATAAAACTGGTAGAAGAAAACATAAGGAAAAAGCTTCATAACATTGGATTTGGCGATGATTTCTTGGATAAGACACCAAAACACAAGTAACAAAAGTAAAAATTGATGAAATGGACTATGTCGCCCTGAATGGTGTGGCTCGGTGGGTTGGGCATCTTCCTGCAAAGTGAAAGGTCGCCAGTTTGATTCCCAGTCAGGGCACATGCCTGGGTTGTGGGCCAGGCCCTGTGTTTCTCTCCCTCTCTTACTCCCTTCCCCTTTCTCTAAAAATAAATAAAATAAAATATTGCACTACATCAAAATTAAAAGCTACATATCAAGACACAATCAATAGTGAAAAGGCAACCTATAGAATTGGAAAAGATCACTTATTAAATCACTTATCAAATAAGGGACTTATATCCAGAGTATATAAAGAATTCCTGTAACTCAACAGCAACAAAACATTAAAAAGGGGGCAAAGGACTAGAATAGACATTTTTCCAAAGAGGACACACAAATGGCCAACAAGCATATGAAAAAATGCTCAACACTAATCATTAGGGGAATGCTAATCAGCACCACAATGAGATACCATCTCATACCCATTAGGATGGCTATAAAAAAAATAACAAGTGTTAGGATGTGGAGAAGTTGGAACCCTTGTGCACTGGGTTGGTAGCAATGTAAATGGTGCGGCTGCAATGGGCAACACTATGGAAGTTTGAAAAAATTAAAAATAGAATTACTATAAACTCCAGCAATACCACTTCTGGATACATATCCAAAAGAGTTGAAAGCAAGGTCTTGAAGAGATAATTGCTTACCTATGTTCACAACAGCATTAATCACAGTATCCAAACGGCGGTAGCAACCCAGGGTCCATTGTCAGATGAACGGATAAGCAAAACGAGGTACATACATACAGTGGAGCACTGTGTGACCTTGAAACAGGAAGGAAACTCTGTACATGCTACAACAAGGATGAACCTTGAAGACATTGTGTTAAGTGAAAATGCTGGTCACACAACAAGACAAATACTGTATTATTTCACTTACGAGGTATCTGGGGTAGTCAAACTCATAGAAACAAAGTGTAGTGGTGGCTGCCACCAGGTAGAGAGGGAGAAATGAGGAATTGATGTTGAATGTGCGTAGAATTTCAGTTTTGTAAGATGAAGAGTTCTGGAGATTGGTTCCACAACAGTGTGAATGTATTTGATGCTACTGAACTGAACACTTAAAAATGGTTAAGATGATAAATTTGATGTTATGAGTATTTGATCCCAATTTAAAAAATCAAGTTTCAAAAAAAAAAACCGACAACCCTTATGCAGATATGACCTCCCTTCTCCCAGCCCTGGTGTGAATTAACAACTCCCTCCTTTGTGCCTCCACTTTATCTTGAAAATACCACTGTTAGGGCTCTTAATCATATTTTGGGTAACTATCTGACAGGGTAACAGTTACTGTCCCACTTGCCCCCATCAAGGGTGAGATGAACACTCATCCACTTCTGGGATCTTGGCCAGAAACTAAGAAAATACACTAAGGTCTTTGAGGGGGAAAACAACAACAACAAAACAAATAAACATAAAACAACCTCAGGTGGGAAAAGAGACAGTAGCCCTGATGGAAGGACATACTAAAGGGAACAGTCATTAGCAAAAGTACAAGGTCTGTCCAGAAGGCATCCAGCCATGTACTATGAAAACTAGAGACATTGAAGAAGATACTAGACACATGAAACATTGTACATAGGACAATGACACTTCAGTCCACTGCAAAGTGGGCACCTTGGGACCTCACACAGTTCTCCCAATCACCATCAGCTGCCCTGTCATATTTTCCTGAATCTCATTGATGTTCTGAAATCTCTTCCCTTTCAAAGGTGATTTTAGTTTTGGGAAAAGCCAGAAGTCACACGGTGCCAAATCTGGGCTATAGGGGGGCTGAGTCACCTGGGTGATTTGATGTTTCTCCAAAAAACTGCACGGGACATGATGCATGAGTAGGTGTGTTGTAATGAAGCTGCCAATCACCAGTTGCCCAGAGCTGCAGCCTTCTGAATCATCCACATAGTTTCTGTGGAGAAATGTTCAAGCTTAATGTAGAATTTGATGCAGATTTGTTGCCCTACTTGCTCAGTCACTTTGAATGCCATGGCCAGACAGTATGTAAGAGGTGTTGCTCTGAGGTGAGATGTAGAAGGACCACTTTCCTTCAGTCATCCTTTTGCAGGCAGGACCTGAAAGACCTAAAGAGCATTTATGTCCACCCCACCACACACATATACAAACATGCCCGTACCCATCCTTAGTCCAAACAGCTGAAGTGGATTGGTCCAATCCAGTCTGACCGATTGGAAGGAAGAGAGTAAGATGTTCATTCAAGATAGATTTAAGACACAGTAGCTTATCTAATAGATAAAGTACCCAGGGACCAACTAAAGAACTTTTTTGCTGCCTCCCCTGGGCTTATTGTATGTATTCTTGATTCCTAATAAGAATTTATTTTTTTCTGATAATGGACTGGACACTTCTGTCCTTCCAAGGTCATGGTCAAAAAGTCCCACTTGTTTGATCTGTTTTCCCTCAAGGGCCGGCACCTAACTATTCATCCTTGTATCCCGTGTCCACTAGCCCTGACACACAGCAGGCACCTAGTGAGTGACAAACAGTGATTGAACAGTTAGTGAAGGTGAGGCAAGTCATTACAACAACCCACATGGAGACTTTGGGCCAAGCAACCAGTCCAGTCCAGAAAAAAGCATAGTCTGAACTAGAGAGCCACAGGGAACATGTGGGTCTGGTGGGAGTGGGAGCAGAGGGAGCATGAGAAGAAAAAGTGGTTATTATACATCCCAGATTGAGCTGGCTGGTGAAATTTATACCCTCCAGTTCCACGCTGTGTTGTCTCATACAGTGCTGGCATTTGTTTGGTCCCCAGGCAAACTTCCTTTCATTCTAATTTCAGCTCCATCGGACACCCCACCATAACACTTGCTAGGGGACCACAATTCCACAGCCACACATACCTTGCTTCAGTTTTATATTAGACATTATTTTATCTGGCTAATTGGACCTGTTCAGGTCTGTTAACAGTAAGATGCTCATGTATGGCTCCTTCACACAGTCAGCTCTTTGTAATTTTTTCCCTTCCCTGGAATCCTGGACAGGATTCTCAGCAATGGATAATCTAAAACATCAGCTTTATTTGTCAACATAAGGCACCCTTTCAAGCTCACATTTACGGAATTTGCAAGCTGGAAGGAACAATAAAGACTAATTCTGTTTCCCCAGTAAGGAAATGTGTGCATACAGAACCAGGGTGGGTCACTCAGA
>VMDR010008242.1:0-17500 GCA_007922815.1 Macrotus californicus | reverse complement strand
CCCATTTCAGCCATCAGGAGAGGGAACCCAGAAGTTGACCACCCCTCGAACTCCTCCCACCCCACCCTCCCAGACCCCAGGGGCTCACTGCCACTCCAGTCGCTGACCTCTAAACCACCTGGAAACCCCTAGCCTCAGCGGCTGGTTTTGGCCTGGGTCACCAGAGGGGCAGTAACCGGACAAAGGCGCAGGCACTGGTGATCAGTCTCCTGGGCCGAGACTTGGACGAGCTGTACTCCAAGAAGCCCTTTCGGCTGGGTTTCTGAGATCACCAAGGAACCGGGGCAGGAGAAATACAACCTACTTTTACTTCCAGAGGGGAAGAGGAAGAGAAAAATAAGAAGACCTCTTTTTGCAAAGCTCCTTATTTGACATAGTGCCAGCTTCAAATGCCTAGGTTGATAATGGGGCCACTTGGGTTCCAAGCCTTTCCTTGAAACCCTGCAGTCCGTGCTCTGGAAGCAAACCCATGCAGACCCTGAGTACCTTCGGGCGGGGTGGGGGTGGGGGGTGGCTGAGGGGGCTGCAGAATTGAAAAATAGTGAGGGGGAGGGGTCTTTGGGAATCATGGAGCCTTTTAAAGTTTGCTAAAAGCTTTGGGAAATCTCTGCTCAGCCCTTCCCCACTTAATGCACCTCCTTAATTCTGTGTCCTTTTCACCCTGATCTTTGTTTTATGTTGGTCTGTTTTCCTTCTTATCTCCAAATGACTAAATTGTAAGATGTCCAGCCATTAATTCATGAATGCACTTCTACCCTGCCAGCCAAAGCCTTTATTGCCCCAGAACCTCCGTGGAGCTTCTCCCGCCCCCTCCAGGGGCAGTACTGTTGTACTTCAGAGCCCACCTGCCTCTGGGGGACTGGGGCTCAGCCTAATAGCTGCCGTGTCAGAGAGAGCTCAGGGGAAGTGAGCACTTAAAATATTATGTTGCATGTCTGGGGCTCCACTACTTACAGCCACTGAACCCCACTAACTCTTGACACCCCAGGAGCCACAAGGACGAGGCCTCCTCTTAAGGTTTTCTAAGTCACTTCTGCCCTATCCAGGCTGCTCTCTGAGGTGAAGACAGAATCTTTGTTTTGAAAGACCTTGGCCAGAGGACACCTCCCTTGGCCCCAGACTCCCCAGAGAAGTCAACACATGGAAGGAATCCGGTTTCCTCTTTGTGGTGATGTTGCCAAACCCCAGCCTTGCACCTCCCTGCATAGTCTTCGGCTTTAGCTACTTTTTGTCAGCTCCATTCTCTCAATCTTAATTCTTTCCTGAGCCCTGGCTGGTGTGGCTCAGTGGATGGAGCACCAGCCTGCAGACTGAAAGGTCGCCGGTTCAATTCCCGGTCAGGGAACATACCTGGGTTGTGGACAGGTCCCTGGTTGGGGGCATGCAAGAGGCAACTGATGGGTGTTTCTCGCCTTCTCTCTAAAAGTAAATAAATCTTCAGGAAAAAAAATAGCGTTCCTAAAAAAATTAAAAGACCAGGCAGTGGTGGGTGTTATAGTTTCAAGTTTCACAATTATGACTTAGAAACATTCCAAACAAATGAATCTTATCTGATGGACACCTTGTGATCCGTTGTGCTGTGGCTAGGATATTTAGGGCAACTGGAAGACTAGGGACACTGTCGTCTCAGGGTTATTTTCAGTGAAAGCTCCAGGGCTTTGACCCACAAATTTCCCCTTTGACCCACAAATTTCCCCTCACTAGATTCCCTCTTCACACCCCCTCCCTCGCTGGCTCTATCCATGCATCCACCCCAGGTGAGTTTGCCCTGGAAACCAGAGACGTCCATGCAGTGTGCCCATCAAAGGATGTGTTAGGTGTGCAATGTGCAGAGAGTAATTTGCATGGTGGTAAAATGTCACCCATGAAAGATCTCTCAAGTTGTTCAGTCCATACTCCTCCACTGCCTAGCCCCCACCTTTTCACGACTGTCCTTGGGGCCAGAACAAGTTGTTTTCCTTGTCCTTGCAGTGTTCCGAGTGGTGCCCAGAGATCCTGAGGGGTGGGTTTATGAGTTTCAAGGACAGAATGCAAACTCCAACTGGAATAAAATCTTCACCTGAAGCCTTGAGCTCACGAAAGTGCCTGCTTTGAGGGTTTTGGCCCAAGGAGCAGCTAGCCCATGCCCTGAATCCCACGATGAATAGAACAGGGGAATAAGGAGCAGTCGTAGTGGAGTTCCTGGGACTCTTGCCCAGGGAGCTTCACCTTTGTCTCCAGGCGTTCTGGTTGTTGGTTTCCAGAAATGGCAGGGACTTTTCTGCTTTCTCTAGAAATGTCACTCCTATCCTGTTCAGGGGTAAAGGCAGTGTCTCATGGGGATATCATGGGTTCTTCCCCTCAAAGCATGACTTCAGTGACAGTGCCAGGCATGCAAAGCAGTGATTTGCCCCCTTCTTCTATCCTGCCCCAGGGCAAACACGACCATTGTTCAGCTAGTACAGGATTCTCTGGCTCTGGCGTCCTGGTTGCTGGAGCATCTGGACCACCCTGAGTGGGATTCGGCCTATGGGGAGGGAGCTGAGAGTTGGCAGGGATTGACAAAGCAGCCTGGGGCCAGGGAGGGGCAGGAGAGTCAGGGGTTTGGAAAGTACTGGTCCATCAGTCAAAATCTGGCCAATTCTTGAGAGTTGCCCAAAGATGAGCTGTCTTCTGTCAGGCATCGGATAACCTGCATCCATCACTTGGGATGGTCCTGATGTCTGATGTCTGTTGGGTTGTGCTGCTTCTTCCGTCAAGTCCCCAAGGTTGTTGAGGAGCCACAACAAGGTGTGGCCAGAGACTTCTGTTTTGCCTCCAGGTTTTTTAGAGCGAGCAAGACTCAAGAGAGAGACAGATCTAAGTGTGAATCCCTGCTCTCCTACTTACTAGCTGCATGGCCCCGGACAGACAAACATCTCTAAAGCTCCGCTTTCACACCTGTAAGATGGGGGGGCATATTAACACTAGTTGCTCATGACGTTGTAAGAATTAAATTAGATAATATATATAAATCACTTAGCACGGTGCCTGGCCTTCAGTTGCTGTACAGTAATTGTTGGCTGCCATTGTTATTAGTGGTCCTAATACTGGCTTTTTTTAAGAGATTTTATGTATTTATTTTTAGAGACAGGGGGAGGGAAGGAGAGAGTGAGCAAAACATCAATTGGTTGCCTCTCACACGCCCCCAACCCAGGACCTGTCCTGCAACCCAGGCATGTGCCCTGATCCAGAATCAAAACTGTGACCTTTCAGTGTGTGGGGCACCCAACCCACTGAGGCACACCAGTCAGGGCTGGCTATTTTTCTTTAGTGGAAGGAGAAAAGGCCTTGTTGTAGCACAATGCATTCAACAAAGCTGGCACAGTATTTGGCTTCATTGCCTCTCTTGCATGGGTAAGTAAGTACTGCTTTGGCTTTGGAAACAAGGGTTCTTTCTCAAAGTCCCCGAAGAGAAATGAACACAATCTCTCCCTCCCCCATTCCCTTTTCTTTCATTCTATTTTCCTCCAGAAGGCTACTATTTAGTAGATAAATCTTTTGTTCAGCTAACAACTCACCTGGTCTTTAGTGTTTTTCTTAAGGGACAGACAGTTGCAGTAGAAACAGGGCCAAATCATTTCTCTAACTCTTCTAGGGTCTGTTTTGAATTTTTCCTGTCTCCTTGAGTCATCTTTAAAAAAAAAATCTTCAATGCTCAATTAAACCACTACAAAACTGAAAAATATAAATGAGTCTTTATTTTAAACCCTGTAATTGCCAGCCCATTTTTGCTGCAACTTTTGCATTTTTAATAAACAAGCAGGCACTAAAAACCTTACCTTACCCAAGGCTGGCGTGCAGCAAAACCTACAGAATAGAGGAAGCTTTTGCTGGCTTTATAGTCCTAACATGTATAAATATAGGTTGAGGTTAACATTATTAGCTCAGTTTTTTCCTATAACTGGTCAAGGTCACTGCAGACTGCACCATAGTCAGGAAAGAAGAAATAGTGCAGCAGAGTAGAAACCCGGCTGGGACCCTGGCATTGCCACTTGCCTGAACTTCATACATGTTCCTTACCAGTTTGTTGTCCTCAATATCCTCATCTGGGAAATGGGGACAATAACATTGACCTGAAAGTTGTTTTAAGAACTGAACCATAAAATAAAGGGCCTGGCAGAGAGTAGACACTCAATGCTTTCTGCTCTTACTGCCTCCCATGATGGAGGCCCACGTGGCGAAGCCTGCCCTGGCTTTCTCGGCTGTCTGAGACTGTAGCCCTTGTGGCTCAGATGGAGGGCACAGCCTTTAAGCCCCAATATTTGATCATGACTTTACTGTAAGGCTTTAGTTCTCACCTTATGTAGATTTGTGTGCTGTGTAAGATTATAGCCATTGACAGATTGACAAAAGCATGACACACAGCCATGGTGGTTTCTTTAAGAATTTACAGAAGACAGCGTGATCTTTGGGTGGCATTATTCTCGTTGAGCGTTTATTTTGACGAGCCGTGGTCTCTGTCCGGCAGTCTGTGCAACCCCCTGCCGCCACGTGTCGCGTTTCTACGCAAGTGCCGCGACTCTGGGATTAAGAGAATGGGTGTGGGAGTCACAGGCTGGAGCTCCAAGCCCAGCTCCCCAAATTCAGCCTTTGGCAGAAAACTCCCCCTCCCTAACCTCACTGTCCCCAACTGTATTGTGAGGACAACAACAGCACAGCCGGTGGCTGGAGGGAAATGAGACAACCTAGCAGAGAAGGTGGTCAGGGAGCCCGCACAGATCCTTGTTAGCCTTGGAGCCCGGGTCACACTCGCTGCCCGCCCGGCCTTCCCGCCCTTTATCTCGTTCCTTGGAGGCTGGGATTTGTCCCAGACTGCTCCCTGGCTGTCAGAAGGCCCTGGTCAGGAGTAAAGGTGGTGTGTCTCTGGTTTTATTTCTCTCGGCAGTGGATTATGAGGAAGGACGGGCTGGTTCAGCAACAGGTACCAGCTGTCCTCCCTCATAAATGCCTGCCATTTGTTCAGTGTGTGTGTGGATGGCCATGAGAGGACCCTCACAGCTGAGGGTATGTGCAGTCACATTCACTTAGCCACTCATTCGTTCATTTCTGCCATTCCAATGGTTGTCAAAGGTCGCCGCACATGAGAATCACTTGGGGACCCTTTAAATTTTCAGAAGCCTGGGTCCTCACCCAGACAGACTGAATTAGAATCTCTAGAAGTGATGTCTTGGCCGTTTTTTAAAAAACGCCATTCAGGTATTTCTGATACACAGCTGGATAAGAATCATGATTTGATTTTCCTGTTCAATAATATTTATTACGCACCGATTGCCTGCTGGGCACTGACACCATCCCTGACTCACGGTACTTAGGGGCCAGTTGGAAAGACAGACAGGTGCACAGGTGGTAACAGCCAAGGCAGCCTGAGTTACAAAGTGCCAGCTCCAGGAGTTGGGGAGGCTCCCCAGAGGAGGAGGCAGCCCTTGGCTGGCTGGCCCGCCCAGGGGTTTGGGAGAGATGGCATCGTAGCCACAGAAAGCAGTGTGAGCAGAGCTCCTGAGAGGCGGGAGAGAGAGCAGGTGGTTCAAGGACTGATGATCTAGCAAGGCTGGAGGGGTCCAGGGCCAGGAAGATTCAGCAGGACCAGCAGGTTGGGGAGGAGATGAGGCTTATGGAGATACTGCCCTTCAGCCTCTGCCTGACCCCTCCTCTCAGCCCATCCTACAGGCCAGTGATTTCTACTCCGATAGAATGGCCTGGAGCCCGATTGCTAGACCAGACACTAGTTGGAGTGAGTGTGAAGTTTTTCAGGAGAGGCCCTGGGGCAGTTACACTGGAGCTGGGCCCCTCAGGCTGGCTACGGCTGAGGGGAGGCTTGGTATAATGTCTCAGGTGGGCATTTGATGTCACAGACTCAGGTACTGCCCCAGGACTAGAATAGTAAAATGCTGCAAAGGGTATGACAGTACCCGAATGGCAGCCCCAGAGTACCCCTCTCCCCCCTCCTCCTTTCTTCCTCTGTTCCCTGCTCTTTCCTGTGTTTCTGAAAGGGGGGGGGTGGGTGTGTGTGTGTGTGTGTGTGTGTGTGTGTGTGTGTGTGTGTGTGTGTTTGGGGGCATGTTCTTGCCTTCTTTTCTCCCTGGAGCCTGAGTTTAAACAGCTGGTTCTCACTAGCCCACATTTCAGGGATGATCACTTCCACCTTCCATTTCTACAGTTGCTGGGGTCACTGCACGGTCTGGTGCTTATTAGGAAAGGTTGGAGGCCTCTGTGAGCCCCCACAGACTGGTTCTCAGACCAGCAGCATCAGCATTACCTGGGAGCTTGTTAGAAATAAAGACCTTCAGACCCCATCCCAGACCTATTGAATCAATACCTGAGTTTAATACGATCTCCAGGTGATTTACCTATTTGCTAAAGTTAGATGCGCACTACCCAGCCTGCTGTCAGCTGCAGGCCGACAATTCAGAGAAGCTGGACCCGAGTGGGATTTGTCAACTCTTCCTTTTTCCTTTTAATGGCCACCTCCCCTTTGCCTCCCTCTGACTCCCCTCCTACCCCTCTGCCTCCTTGTAGCTTATTTAGAACATATCGGGATCTGCTTCTCTTGCCAAAAAAAAGTTATTGCTAAAATCTTTTATCTAGACCAGCAATGTTTAATTCATGGGCTAGAAATTAATTTTGTTCTCATAAATACAGCTGGAGAAAAATAACAGGGAGGCTCTTGGGAATTCAGCTTGTTTACTTAACAGATGAACTGGTAAAGGTGAGGAGGCCTGGCAGAGGGCCACCTTCCACAGAATTGTGAAGCAAATTGTATCAGTTAGAATGCTTTTGGCTGCAAGTAGCATAAAACTCAACTTCAAATGGCTTAAATGATAGGGAAATTTTCTAGTGTCTGTCACTGATGAGTTTGGCCACTTCTAGGATGACTCAATAATATCATCAAAGAACAGGTTTCATTTCTGCCATGGTGGCCTTGTTGAATTTAGTTTTCCTCATGGTTGCTGGATGGCTGCCAGAGTTCCGGGCAGCATGGAGTTACAACAATGTCATACAGAAGAAGAGAGAGGGTCCCACTTATGATGTGTCTTGATGTGGTCCTCTTCAGGCCCAACTTTTTTGGGACTGTGCTTTTCGGACTTGTATGTCTATTTCTTTCACCAAATTAAGGAAGTTTTCTCTCATTATTTTTTCAAATAAGTTTTCAAATTCTTGCTCTTCCTCTTCTCCTGGCATTCCTATGATTTGGATATTGGTACGTTTGGAGATGGACCAGAGGCTTCTTATTCTATTGGTTTTTTAAATTATTTTTTCTTCTTGCTGTTCTGATTGAATGCTTTTTTCTTCCTTATGTTCCAAATCGTTCATCTGATGCTCAGTTTCATCCCTTCCATTGTTGGTTCTCTGTAGATTTTTCTTTATTTCACTTAATGTGACCTTCATTTTTGCCTGTGTCTTTTTTATGTTGTTGCCATACTCAATGAGTTCTTTGAGCATCCTGATAACCAGTGTTTTGAACTCTGCATCTGATAGGTTGCTCATCTCCATTTTGTTTAATATTTTTCTACAGTTTTGTTTTGTTCTTTCAGTTGGGCCCTATTTCTTTGTCTCCTCATTTTGGTAGCCTCCCTGTGTTTGTTTCTGTGTGTTAGGTAGAGCTGCTTTGACTCCCTGTCTTAGTAGTATGGCCTATTGTAGAACAGCAGACCTATAAATTGTGTGGAGCAGAGCCTTAGGTGATCTCCAGGGCGGGGCAAACTGTTTCACTGCTTTGTGGCTCTGTGTAGGGGGGAGGGCTTGAAGAGGGGACAGTGTTTCTGGAGGTTTGCCCAGGAGGAACCTGTCCCCAGCACTCACTCTGTTTCCAGCCTATGTGCAACTTGTGCCCTTCCAGCTGTTGCCCTGGTTCCGAATCCCAGATGGGTTGAATCTGTGTAAGTCCTCAGTTTTTGCAGACCCTTTAAAAGGAGTCTCCTGATAATCTGGCAGTTTCTTCTACCACCCCAACCCCCACTGGTTTTTATAGGCAGAAGTTACAGGAATTTATCTTCTTGGTGCTGGAACCCTGGGTTGCTGGGTGGTCTGCTTTAAGGCTGGGATTCCTTGATCCCAAGGTATGCCTCCCAGTTTTTATCCACCACACGTGAATGTGGAACTGCCAATTCTGCCACCTCATTCTGCTGCCTCTCCTACCACTCCCACAGCTCCACGCCTCTCTGCCCCTCTCCACCCCTCTCCTTGTCTCTGTCCCTCCTACCCATCTGGATGAATGTGGCTTCTTCATTTTATTTTATTTTTTTTGAAGATTTTATTTATTTATTTTAAGAGAGAGGGGAAGGATGGAGGAGAGAGAGGGAAACATCAATGTGTGATTGCCTCTCACACGCCCCCTACTGGAGACCTGGCCTGAAACCCAGACATGTGCCCTGACTGGGAATTTTATTGGCCTACCCTTTGCAGGCTGGCACTCAACTCACTGAGCCACCAGCCAGGTGAATGTGTCTTCTTTAAATCCTGGGGTGTTGGACTTCCATACAGCTTGATTTTCTGCTGGTTCTGGGTGATATTTGTTTTGTAGTTTAGATGTAATTTTTTCTGTGTACTTGTATGAAGAGGCAAAGTATGTTTACCTACACCTCCATCTTGACCGGTAGTCTCCTAAAATGTGTTCTTTACCAAGATTTTTGTCAGTGTAAGAAATATTCAAACCTGTAAGAACTTTTATGAGTTTATTTGAACAAAACTCACAGCAATTTCCAGGAAGAAAAATTTCAAGGGATTGAGTATATACTCCAGAAAATGGCAGTTTTATCACTTACTTTATACATCAGCATCAAAGGGGAAGATGTAACGGAGTTACATGAAATTTATTGTTTATAAATTAGGGAGGTGGGGGAAAGCAAAGTGGGGGAGAGGGGAATCTCTAAGATTGGAAAAAAAGTAAAAGGAATTCAGGGGTGTCCAACCTTTTGACGTCTCTGGGCCACACTGGAAGAAGAAGAGTTGTCTTGGGCCACACATTAAATACATTATGATACGTAATCACCAAAAAGTAATTCATAATGTTTAAGTAAATTTACGATTTTGTGTTGGGCCACATTCACAGCCATCCTGGACTGCATGGTCGAACACTCCTGATTATAGACACATATTTCTTTCACATAAGTGGCTATAGAATAGTTAAGAGTTAAAATTAACCTGACAGTAATTACAATGAAGGGATTTGTGGTCTCTGCTCTGGTGCAATGTTTGTGCCCTGAGGGGTCTGGAAAAATGGAAATTACTTTGATATTCCAAAGGATGTTATCTGGTATGTAATCTTATGCAAAAAGACAACAGACAGGTTCAGTTTGACCTTAGTTAGGGAAAAATACCACCCAAGGACATGGCTACCCACCCTGTACTGCTTTTAGTCAAAAAGTTTTACTTTCAGACCATCTTACGTGGTCTCTGAGTTTGTAAGGCCACCATGCAGGCCTAACCGAGTTTGTCAGATTTAGTAATGTACTCCTTTTTCATCCACATTTTCCATGGTGATGGTTTTCTCAAACTGATAAATAGTGGGTTGGCCAAAAAGTGCATTTAGTTTTTTTCCATGAAATAAAAGACACATTTTTCACTTTCACCAATAACTTTATTGATTTGGATATTTTGAGTATGTTGGCTGTCTCCCGCTATTGACTTCTAGTGGGTAGAGGCCAGGGGTGCTGCTAGACATCTTCCAGTGCCCAAGACAGCCCCACAGCAGAGACTTATTTGGCCAAAATGTCAATAGTACCAAGAAACTTTGCAAACCACACTTTTGGCACATTCGGTCACAGTACCTTCTCCATACACTGCACAAATCTTTTTTTTGCATTTTGGTTGTCTTTTTACCTTTCTTGAAATAATAAAGCATAACATGCCAAAAATGCTGCTTACTTTATTCCACTTTCGATATTAAAATGGTTACATAAAAGTTCACCAATTTTGAAAGGTTCTTTAAAATGCACACTGATATGACAGCTGTCACAATACAGTGTAACAAAATTATTTTGAATGAAGTTGAAGACAACTAAGCACTACTAGAGCCATCATTTGGAAAAAACTAAAATAACTTTTTGGATAATCCAATAGTTTTCTTGGTCATTTTCTTCATCTTTCAGGTGGCACACCACCTCAGTGATGAAGTCACAGCAAGATTACTGTTCTCTTGCATCAAATTTTACTTTGTGGGGCATTTAAAAGTCCGCTTAACCTCACTCAGCCCGTTCTTTTTATTTGCACAAACAACCTCGACAGAAGCATTTTGTCTAGGAAGTTGCTAACTATGTGACAAGGGAAACAAAACGGTGGCTTTTGGCTAGAGGGTGTGGAAAAGTGTATTTGAAAGTGTGAACGTGGAGAAGGTGGTGTAGAGCAGGACGGCAGTGCAGCCATTTGTGCGAGCCTTCAAGTCAAAGGCTGTGTGTAAAGCGCCTGCTTAAGGTGAATACTTAATGGGTGTCCCTGTGGAGGGTTTTCTGGTCATTACTCTCTCCGCATTTGTAGGTGACATTGATATGGTAAGCAAGGTCTTCCAGATTATGGAAGCTTTTTGAGCGTATCCTTGAAATGGGGAAAAAACAAATACCAGTGGACTTGGAAATGAAGCTAGATAAGAATAGAGTTGACAACTCAGGTTTGCATTTCTTTCTTTCCCACATCACTACCTGTTATATGAACATTGTCATACACTTACAGCTTGACTGTGTTGGTTTCAGTTTGGTCCCCTGAAGAGACAATGGCTTATAGATGCAGCCTGTGACCCGGTGAGCAAGGCCATCTCCAATAGCACCCTCCTCCTCTGTGTCTAAAAGCATTTATTAAGCAAGCAGTTAATGACGTATGCTCCTGAACCAGGCACTGTGCAAAAAGTCAAAGGCCCGGCCTTGATCCTCCCACCTTTTATAACTCAAAGGAACAGCTGTGATGTGCCCCCGTACTGTAACAACACGGTGTTTTCTCGGCATGGGTAGATAATGGGAAGTACTCCTCTTTAAAAGTCCCAGACCTGAAATTAGAAATGAACTTCTAAAAGTTAACTGTTTCATGGAGTGGTTTGTCAATCTATCCCTCTAAAAATTGTGTTTAATAAAAGGCTTTGCAGGTGGTTGCACCGAAGCTCATCTCTATTCTCAGCCTATGACTCACTTCAGTGTCCCTGACCACATTTGTTTTGCCCTGGAGTCTCTATAAGCAAAAGGGAAAATTTATTAGCCAGTGTGAACAATGCCCACATATCTTCCTTCTTCTATCGCCCCCTGCCTCTGCCACACCAAATCGGTTGTGCTTTGGCTCAGTAGTTCTTGAAAAGTGGGTGAGTCATTGACATTTTTTAGCTATACTCAAATTACTCCAGGGTCTTCACTTTGTCTGGAGCTCTGGGGAGAATTAAGTCTCTACCGTCAGAATTTAGTATACATACTTAAGAACCTAAACTTGGCATATCTCCCACGAGAGGTGGAATAAACCACAGTTATTAGAGCTAGTATTCCTGCAAGCACAGAGCTGGTATGCAATTAGAATGTACCACTGTGGCTTTATCAATTTGCAAAAGAGTGAATAGTCAGTGCTTTTCAAGATATTCCTGGAATTCCCAACAACCCAGGGGTTAAAAGGTCTGTCAGCTGTAAAGATCAAATCTACATTGGTTCTGATTGGTTTTAATTGGTTGATGCGCCTGTGGGTTGTCAAATATTTTGAATATCACCTCTGTATATACATCATTTGTTGTCATCTGAGTCATGTGATCTTTGGCTTCTCTTTCACAATTCTATTCTAATTGAATAAGAACTTAAAACAAATCAATCTATGATTCTGGCTTACATTAATATCCCCAAAACCATGTAAGGAAAGGTATTAGAGTCTAATCTAAATTCTGAGGCTTTAGGTATCTCACCTGTCCTAATAAAAACTCCTTTTGTGATAGAGGCAATGTATGTCTGAAAGGTAATTTTAATCTTCTGGTTTATAGTTGCCTTTATATAAGATTTCCCTCTGAAAGAATTAGTATTACCTTTTTTTTAAAGATTTTATTTATTTATTTTTAGAGAGAGGGGAAGGGAAGGAGAAAGAGAAGGAGAGAAACATGTGTGTGGCTGCCTCTCACATGCCCCTGACTGGGGACCTGGCCTGCAACCCAGGCATGTGCCCTGACTGGGAATCGAACCAGCAACCTTTTGGTTCACAGTCTGCGTTCAATCCACTGAGCTATACCAGCCAAGGCTGGTATTACTTTTATCATCAGAAAAATAACATTGTTAAAATAAGATTGTAAAGTTATTTCCTTTTGGTGTTAGGAGCTGAGAGGACAAGATGTGGACTATGACACCACAAATTCAGGTGGCCTCTTAGCTCAAACATCCTGGCCCCTAAGGTTGTAAATGGGTATCTAGGCTCTCCCATAGTGCAGGGTCAGGGCCACCCAAACCATACCTGAGACGTAGTATAGGGAATTGTTTCAGTGGTAGGAAATTTCAAACATGTACAAGAGTAAAGAAGGGAATTGTTTCAGTGGTAGGAAATTTCAAACATGTACAAGAGTAAAGAACATAGTCTGTACTCTCCCACACTCTCCAGGTGCTGGGATTTTTTATTTTGTAACTTTTACTTTGGTATATAATTTGAGAAACATAGGACAGTTGTAAGAATAGTATAGTGAACTCCCAGATATTCTATCCAGGCTAAAGAATTTCTTGCTTATTCATATTCCCTATGTGTATATATACACATATGTGTGTATTATTTTTTTCTGAGCTCATTAGCAAATAAGTTGGAGATACCATGGCCTTTTATCTCTAAATATGTCAGTATTTAATTCCTAAGACTAAGAGTAAAACCACAGAAGACCCAAGAGGGCGGAGGAGTGAGTGGAAGCTACACTAACCTCCCAGGACCAATCTGGAGTTACAACTAAATTGTGGAGAAATCCTGAATAACCACCTGAACACTTGCCACAGACGATCCTTATATTGAGGACAGACAGAAGAAACCACCTCACCACAACATGACTGGTATGGAGTACGGAGGAGCACAAGACGGCTGGCTGGACTCCCACAGGTGACAGCTGAAGTTCTAGAGGGATATTTCAGCAGCCAGGGGGACTTCCCCCTGAGAAGTGTGGGGTCTAAACCCCAACATGGGCTCCCCAGCCTGCAGCAGAAGAGCCAGGAAAGGAACCCAGATAACATCCACCTGTGAAAAGTAGCAGGGCTTCTGTCTGCCAGGGAGAGATGGCTGGAGACTCAGAGAGCCTCTTAAAGGGCCAATGCACAAAATTTCCCATGCAGCCACTTAACGTGGACTCTGGCAGAGGGAGGACAGAGTGGACTAGAGATGCTTGAGGAGAGTCTCGGGCTGGTGGCTCTGGGGAGAGCACTGAAGGAACAGCCGCCAGAATCCCTGTGCTCAGTCATTTTGCATTTGCAGGAGCCATTTTTCTCAGGCAGAGCACTCCCCTCCAGGTGGCATCAGCCTGGGGAAGCAATAGCCTCGCTTGAAGGAATTACTCTGCCCCACCCTGTGGAGCTTAAGCCCGGCTGCTGAGTCTAGCATGAACCTATATCATTGATTAAGTTTAACAAATAAGGCGGATCTCTGGGAGCTCTGAGACTTTAGTTGACCTTCCCCTGGGCCCAATGCTGGTAAAAGCACAGCCTGGTTCTTTCTGCACATAAACAGGTCCAGAAAAGGGAGCCACATGCTGTGGATCACTGACAGCTCCAAACAGGTTGCCCAGGGCAAGTCACAAGCAGTGTCTGACAAAATCCTGCACCAGTCTTTGCACATCTACCTAATACAAAGAAGCCGCCAAAATGGGAAGACAAACAGACTGCAAATGAAAGAACAAGAGAATTCTCCAGAAGAACTAGATGAAATGGAGGCAAGCAATTTATCAGATAGAGAGTTTAGAGTAGTGATTATAAGGATAGTCAACAGCATGAAAAAACATAGAAACCATAAAAAAAAACCACTCAGAAATAAAGAATGAAATATCTGAAATAAAAATACACTGGAAGGAATAAACTGTAGGTTAGATGAAGCAGAGGATTGAATCAGTGATTAGGAAGATGAAGTAAAAAAAATAAACCACCCAAGCAGAGCAGCAAAAAGTAAAAGAACTTCAAAAATTGATGAGAGCTTAAGAAACATTTTGAGCAACATGAAGTGTAATGATATCCACATCATGGGAATACCAGAAGGAGAAGAGAGCAAGCAAGGGATGGAGAACCTCTTTGAGGAAATAATGACTGAAAAGTTTCCCTAATCTGGTGAAGGAAAAGAACACACAAGTCCAGGAAGCTCAAAGAGTCCCAAAGAACTTGGACCCAAAGAGGCCTACACTGAGACACATCATAATTAAAATGGCAAGGCGTAAAGACAAGGAGAGAATCCTAAAAGCTACAAGAGAAAAGCAGGTAGTTACATACAAGAGAGCACCAACTAGACTGTCATCTGATTACTCATCAGAAATATTTCAGGCCAGAAGGGAGTGGTGTGAAATATTCAGGGTGATGAAAAGCAAGGACCTACAAACAAGGCTACTTTACCCAGCAAGGCTACCATTTTCATTTAAAGTTTAAGGAGAAATAGGGAGCTTCCCTGACAGGAAAAAGCTAAAGGAGTTTGTTAACACCAAACCAGCACTGCAACAAATGTTAAAGGGCTTGCTTTAAGAAGAAAAAGAGAAACAACTATAACAACAATAAAACCAAAGAAACATAGTCTAACAATAAAATGACACTAAATATGTATCTATCAAAAATTGCTTTAAATGCAAATGGCTTAAATGATCCAAACAAAAGACATAAGGTAGCTGAATGGGTAAGAAAACTAGGTCCATATATATGCTGCCTTGAAGAGACCCATCTCAGATCAAAAGATACACACAGACAAAAAGTAAAGGTATGGAAAAAGATATTTCATGGAAATGGAAAGGAAAAAAAGCCAGTGCAGTGATACTTACATTCAACAAAATAGACTTTAAAACCAAGGTTATAGTAAGAGACAAAGAATGACACTACATAATGATAAAGGGAATGATCCAACAAGAGGATATAACCCTAGTAAATATTTATGCACCCAACACAGGAGCACTAACTATGTAAAACACATCTTGATGGACATAAAGGGAGAGATCAACAGAAATAGTCATAGTCGGGGATTTTAACAACCCATTGACTTGACTTCAGTGGATAGATCTTCCAGACTCTAAATCAACAAGGAGACAGTGGCCTTAAACAACCCACTAGATCAAATGGATTTAATTATTATCTTCAGAGCATTTCATCCCAAAGTAGCAGAATATCCATACTTCTCAAATGTACATGGAACATTTTCTAGGATAGACCACATGTTAGGACACAAAACAAGTCTTAATAAATTTAAGAAGATTGAAGTCATACCAAGCATGTTCTCTGACCACAATACTGTGAAACTAGAAATCACTGACAAGAAGAACACTGAAAAAACACACAAAGACACACAAAGGAAGCTAAATAACATGTTATTAAACAATGGGTCAACAATATGATTAAGAAAGAAATCAGAAGATACCTTGAAACAAATGAAAATGAGAACAAAACAATCCGAAATCTGTGAGACACAGGAAAAGCAAACCTAAGAGGGAAATTTATAGCATTGCAGGCCTATCTCAAGAAAAAACAAGAAGCTCAAATAAATAATCCAACTTTACTCTTAAAGGGACTTGAAGGAGAACAACAAACAAAGCCCAAAGTGAGTTGAAGGAAGGAAGTAATAAAGATGAGACCAGAAATAACAAATATACAGTGTAAAAAAAAAAGATACAAAAGATCACTGAACTCAAGAGCTAGTTCTTTGAAAAGATAAACGTTGACAGAACTTTAACCAGAGTCATCAAAAAAAAAAGAGAAAGGACCCAAATAAATAAAATCAGAAATGAAACACCGAAGAAATACACATGATTATAAGAAAATATTATGAACAACTATATGCCAACAAACTGGACAACCTGGACAAAATGGTTAAATTCCTAGAAACATAAAATCCTCCAAAACTAAATCAGGAAGAATCAGAGAATCAGAATAGACAGATTACACCTAGTGAAGTTGAAGTAGTAATCAAAAGACATCCAACAAACAAAAGTCCTGGATCGGATGGCTTCACAGGTGAATTTTACCAAACACTCCAAGAAGAAAACCCCTCTCCTCAAACTACTTCAAAAAATTCAAGAGGCCCTGGCCGGTGTGACTCAGTGGATTGAGCACCAGCCTGCGAACCAAGAGGTTGCTGGTTCGATTCCCCTACACAGCACATGCCTGGGTTGCTGGCCAGGTCATGCTAAAGGCAACCAATCAATGTTTCTCTCACACATTGATCTTTCTCTCCCTCTCTTCCTCCCTCCCTTCCCCTGTCTCTAAAATTAAAAAATAAACAAAATATTTTTTAAAAAACTCAAGAGGAAGGAAGTCTCCCAAACTCACTTTACAAGGTCACCATTATCCTAAATCCAAAACTAGATAAGGACACTACAAAAAAGGCTAATTATAGACCAATATCCCTGATGAACATAGATGCTAAAATCCTCAACAAAATATTAGCAAACCGAATACAGCAATGCATGAAGGAGGTCATACACCATGACCAAGTGGGACTTATTCCAGGAATGCAAGGTTGGTACAACATTAGCAAATCAGTAAATATGATTCACCATGTAAACAAAATGAAGGATAAAAACCACATGATGATACCAATAGATGCAGAAAAAGCATTTGATAAAATCTGGCACAGATTTATGATAAAACACTTAGTAAAGTGGGAATAGAGGGAACACACATAAACATAATAAAGACCATATATGACAAACCCATGGCCAGCATCATACTCAATAGGCAAAAACTGCAAGTGTTCCCCTTAATATTGGGAACAAGACAGGGATGTCCCCTTTCACCTCTGTTTTTCAACATAGTACTGAAAGTCCTAGCCATAGCAGTCAGACAAGAAGAAATAAAAGAGATCTGAGCTGGAAAGAAAGAAGTAAAACTGTCTTTATTTGCCAATGACATGATACTGTACACAGAGAACCTCGAAGATTCTACCAAGAAACTGCTAGAACTGATCAATGAATTCAGCAAAGTAGCAAGATACAAAATTAATATCCAGAAATCAGTTGCATCTCTATATGCCAATCATGAGCTAACAGAAAGGGAAATTAAGAAAACAATCCCATTCACAATTACTTCAAACAGAATAAAATACCTAGCATTAAACCTAACCAAGGATGTAAAAGACCTATACTTGGACAAGTATAAGAGACTGAAGAAAGAAATTGAAAAAGATACAAATAAGTGGAAGCACATACTGTGTTCATGGATAGGAAGAGTTAACACCATTGAAATGTCCATACTACTCAAAGCAATCTATAGATTCAACCCAAATCCTATGACGATTCCAATGATGTATATCACAGAACTAGAATAAATATCTCTAAAATTTATATGGAACCGCAAAAAGCCCCACATAGCAACAGGAATCC
>VMDR010008241.1:25232-37427 GCA_007922815.1 Macrotus californicus | reverse complement strand
AATTAAAAAAAAAAAAAGAACCGATCTCCTTTCACATGGAAGGGGTGCTTTCAGGAGCTTCCACTGTAGCTAATGGGACAGGTACCTTTCTCCATAATTATCACCAAGGCAGGAGTAAAAAGCAACTTACCTTTTGAAAAAAGTCTTCCCCACTTTTGCCTTTTCCTTCAGCAGCAGCTGTAAATAAAAATGTAAATATTTAAAATAGTTTCTTTTTTTTTTCAACCCACGTACTCAAAAACTCTCGAGCATCAGGTATGAGAATACCAAGGTAAACAAGAAGCCACTCTTGTCCTTCCAAAGGCTCAGGGACTGCCAACAGGCTTCATCCAGGATACAGACTTGATAAAGAATAAAACGCCAATCCAATCACAATTACATATCTTTAGATAATTTCCCACTCCTTTCCTGTCTGAAAGTCTCACAAATCTCTATTTTCACACATAGATGAAAGTAATCTCCTTTCATAGTTAAGGAACTATATGAACAACTGTAACTACCAATATAATCAGCGGTAGTGCCCTAAGCACTTCCTGTCTGTAATGAATCCCAGGCCCGAGGCTGCTTTTTCACTGGGGCTCATGGAACAGGCCTGCTGAGCTGTGTCGGTTTTGCATTTTGCAGTGACTCTACACTCTGCTTGGACTTTGGCTAGCATCATCTACTACTTCAATTCACTCCCTCATTGGCCTATATGGAGAGAGAGGACAAAACGAGAATTAGATAGTGATGGTAAACTCACTGACAACAAAACTTCACGTAAGATTAATTAAAAGGCCACTGTATTTGAAGTCTTTTTTGTATCTAATTGGTAGCCTATAAATACAGGACAAACCCAGTTCTCAATGTTCAAATGTCTTAAGACTCTGTTACCATGTTTTCTTTCAATCTGCAGGGAGAGGTGGGACATTTGGCTAAAGGGAGAGAGGACCAAAGCCAATAGCATCTTGCTTGTCACAGGCCTCCAAGGGCACCTTTCAGGGGGCAAACACCCAACAGGTGTCCGATTCGAACGCAGAGTGGGACAGTGGTTACCCGGAGCGGCCACCCCTCGCCCAGACAAAGAAAGGAGCTGGGGTGAGAACTCCTGGAACTTGTTAAAATGATCAAAGACCCAAGAAGTGTGACAGATCATTCCGTTAGGTGGGGGATTCAAAATGCAAAGAAATTCTCTCTGCCTTCAAAATAATAACAGGTATTATTAACTGTTTTTCCACCAACTTTTTTTAAACTTATACAGTTAAATACAAAACAAGACACTTAGAATTTTGTAAAAAATGTGTTTTTTGTCAGTGGGTTTTCATCCAAAAAAGAGAACACAAGAGTATAGGCTTCTGTGATCACCAGGGACAATTTGAGGAAATGCATGAAAAATAGCTAAAAAGAAATTAAATATTAAAAATTAGACTCTAATGTTTGGCAGGCTATATAACACCGTCCACCCCCTAAAGATGTTCCTGTCCTGATCCCTGGAACCTATCAATTTGTCGCCTTACCTGCCAAAAGGGATTTTGTGGAGGTGATTAAATTAAGAATCTTGAGATAGAAGGATAATCCTGAATTAGCCAGGGGCGCCCAATGTAATCACAAGGGGTCCTTGCAAGAATGAAGCTCCAAGTCCAAGAACACGGTGTGACAACAGAAAACTGAAAGCAAAAGGTGTGTGATGACAAAGGGAGAGGCTCAAGGAGGAGAGAGATACAGGGACACTATGCTGCTGTCTCTGAAGACGGCAGAGAGGCCTCAAGCCAAGGAAACGAATTCTCCTCTAGAGCCTCTGGAGGGAGCAGACCCTGCCAGCTCCTTGATGTAGCCCAGTGAGGCCCACGTCAGACCTCTGACCTCGAAAACATGAGATAACTAACTCACATCATAAGCCACCAAGTGTGTGGTCATTTGTTACAGCAGCAAAAAGCGAACACACAATGCCAATACCACTTTAACTTTGCATGTGCACGAGCACCACACTGTGAACAGCACGAACCGAGGACACACACCGAGGTGAGCATGTGAAGCACACATTTCCACAAAAATATTCTATGCAGTTCACTCTACGAATTACGATTTTTCACTCTCTAACTTGGAAGTACATCAGCTTTAAAGCCTTTTTAAAAACATTCAATGTGAATTTGAACAAAAGAAAAGTTTCCTCTTTCTAAATAAACTGGCAAACGTGGTGGACCCTAGCAAGAGGGGCCACCCACGCAAGATAAAAAGATCAGTGCCCAAACGCAAAGACACAAACCCACTATCGACTGCCTCAGAGGAACTTCAGTTCGGCCACCTCTCTGGCTGTCTTTAACTCTAAAGTTAAAAATAGTTTAAAGGGGTCCTAATAAATAACACAACTGCTTGGCAATGAAAACTACATACCAGGGCACAAAGTTGTGAAAAAATGCTATGACATCAAGGAAACTCTTCTTCGAAAAGAAATTTGAGAATCAAAGATATTTTCAAAGGCTTATCAAGGAAGGCAGATAATCCACGCCTTTCACACACACAGAACTCTTAACACAACTTAGAATTCATCAGTTTAAATTTCATGATACAACTATGCTTTATCACAGAAACTCCCTTTTGGACACTCATTTTGCTCATGACAAACTCATTATGTCACAATCTTGAAATGTCCCCTCATTCCAAATCTGAACAGACTTCACAGAATGGCCATTCAATAGCAGAATGAATAAAAAGGGGGAAATTTCCTTAGTCAGATCCAAACCATAATTAACTATGTTCCAGGAAAACATCTAAAATTTAACCAGGAACCTGCATCTTTTAGCAACCTTACGATCTGAGGGGGAAGAGGAGGCAGGGTGCCAGAAATGGCAAACTCATCAGCACCAAAAATCACTGTTCTTTTTCATTACAAATGTTTATGCTGAGAAACTCCAAATCTGAGTCTGATTTTCTCCTAAATCCTGAGAAGCGGTCATTTCCCAAGCCCACTAGAGTCCTGGTAAAAGAACCTGGGTAGATCATTGTCTCAGGTGGAAACCATGGCGGGTCCCAGTCTCTGGCACTTTGCAGTGAGTGTCCTTACCTAATTCCCAGGTGGCTGGGTCTCCTGTGGGACTTTCACTGACCACACCCAAGCAAAGCTGTCAAGGCCACAGAAGCCAATCTAGGGAGAGCAACATTTCACCAGAAGTATCCTCTCTGCACAAACAGGAATGCTTCTGTGCCCGAATGGGAGTTCAATTCTCAAACTTACTCTAAAATCCTCACTATCAAAATACAGACTGAAGAAGTGAGAGATTGGGGGAGGGGGGGAGGGGTGCTTGTAGAATATTTTTTTCTCAATACAAACGTAGGCGTTTAAAATGTTCATTTTAGCCCTGGCTGGTGTGGCTCAGTGGATTGAGCGCTGGCCGGCAAACTAAAAGGTTGCTGGCTGGATTCCCAGTCAGGGCACACGCCTGGGTTGCAGGCTAGGTCCCCAGTAGGGGGCGTGCGAGAGGCAACCACACATTGATGTTTCTCTCCTTCTCTTTCTCCTTCCCTTCCCCTCTCTAAAAATAAAGAAATAAATAATGTATTGTTTTAAATGTTCATTTTAGAGACCCAGAAAAGAACAAAGAGAAGTCTGCTCTTCCACCCCACAAATTCGCGTCCTGTACTGGCAGATCAAACCAGACAAGGCCACGACCTTATTTCACACAACCTTCACCCACGTGTCCA
Source organism: Macrotus californicus (assembly GCA_007922815.1). Classification (NCBI taxonomy): domain Eukaryota; kingdom Metazoa; phylum Chordata; class Mammalia; order Chiroptera; family Phyllostomidae; genus Macrotus; species Macrotus californicus. The sequence continues at coordinate 33,746 of VMDR010008241.1, read as the reverse complement.
AAGCCGCCCAACTAGTGAGACTAAGCCAAAATTAAAGCTCAGTTCCACCGACAACTTCCCCAAAAGACCTCTTCACAGGCACAACTCTCCCCAAATTCAACTTAACAGGACTGTCATTTAGCTCCTCTCATTCTGGACAGTGTGCTAAGAAGTGAGTCCCTTTACTCCCAACCCAACACCAGAGCTAGGCAGCTACTGCTAGGCCTGAAGAATAGAGGTGGCTTCTGGGGAGTCCATGTGAGAAATGGATGGCAAGAAAAAACAGGAGGTATGACAATATCTTGATTCGATGGCTTTCCCTTCGGTCTATTTGCAGGGGAAATGTTGCCTGTGAAGTGAGCCAACCCCCACTTGATGTCACGACCTTCTTTGACCTTTGAGGTCCGATTATATTCTGCGGTATAACCGTTCCATTGAGCCTTCACATTCTTGTGCACTGATACACCCTCTTCTTCTTTATTCCCCAGTAATACAAACACACATAATGATTTAGTAGCCTCTTTCTGTCTTTACAATATGACTTCTGCTTGATGTTCCAAAATTTAATCGTTTGATTGTATAAACCCTGGATTCTTCTTGCCAACTAAAGCAACTGTCTTTACTTTCATGACACGGAGTAAATTATTCCAATACTACTGAAGCACGGCTGCATGGGTTGTGCAGGTAAAGCGTTTCATATTTTAAGCTGAACAACTCATTTTTTATGTTTATTATAATATATTCAGTGCTTTGCCATATTTCATTTCATATTTTTGCTTCACAAGAAATATGGGATGGCAAAAGCCAGGGCCAATAAAAACAGCAGAAGTTGAAACAGGTGTAAACTATTAGAGTCCCCCAAACTACAGGGGCAAGTCCAGTTAATTACTGAATTAAAGGGAGGGAAAAAAGCTCAATTTTAAATTCTTTGTAGGACACATGGAAACTTGTTTAAATATTCTTTTCATTCTGAAATGCTTTTCCATTATAACATATCTTATGGTTTATGGAGCCAAATCTAAAAACACAAGGGCTATGCATTTCGTATCTAAAACATACTATGGAAGATCATTAAACATTCCCTTGATAAGCAATGGGTTTTTCACCCCTGTGGAATCTGAGCAGGAACAAAACAAGCTCAAATTATAAAAATAATTCAGAAATAAATCTTCAAATCTGTACAGATTCAGGGCATTCCTTCCTTTTTTAAAAGACACCCCAACTGTATAAAGCACATTTGTAACTAAGAAGGCAACTGTACCTTAAGGTCTCCTGAAAGATAAATTTCTCATCATTACGGAGCCTGATTCTCCTGTAAAAATATTTTACTAAAAATTTAAAACATTCACTCAGAGTATCAATTTAATCCTTGTCCTAAAAGAGCTATGCCATATACTTTATTCTGTATATTTCTGTTTTCAGAAAAGTTCTCTGACAATCTGGCCAATTGTACTGAAAGAGGAATCAGCAAAAGATGTAGAAAATGCAGTGTCTATACATACCAAGAGAACTTTTTATGTTCATAAATCATATCTAACACTCTAGATGCATGCAAAACTCTGAGAAGTGATTGAATAAATAGTAGATATTAAGCCTATTTTTATTTTTTTAATGTTTCTTGATTTTGTAGATAGAGAGGAAGGGGGAGAGAGAGAAGCATCAATGTGAGAGAGAAGCATCAATGTGAGAGAGAAACATCTCTTGGCTGCCTCCCATACATGCCCCGACCAGGGATTGAACCCATAACCTAGGCATGTGCCCTGACAGAGAACTGAACCCAACCTTCTCGTGTACGGGACAATGCTGCAACCAACTGAGCCAGGTCTAAGCCTATTTTTAAAGTTTCTTCAATTCACAATTAAAATCATTCAAATTCTCTAGACAACTGAAAAACACTTTCAAGTTTAAACTTCAGTAGTGAATAGTGCCATCTGAATGTTGTCTTATCACAGTAGATATAAGGATTCTCAGATCTCATTTTTCCTGAAACTCCCTACCTGCTTCCCAAGTCCACTGTGAACACATCAAATATACCTGTCCTGGGGGGGAAAAAATCACGTGGCCTGTTGAGAAAAATTTAAAAAAAAACAAAACAGATAAAAGTTAATGTAATTTTACGTTAATAGTAGCTAGATACTTAAAAATGATTTTCTTCTTCAGTTTAATTTTTTCTTAAATAATGTTTTATTTTTGCAGTTGAAAATTCTCATGTTCAAAAATGCAATAAATTGCCCTGGCTGATGTGGTTCAGTGGTTTGAGTGCTGGCCTGTGAACCAAAGGGTTGCTGGTTCGAGTCCCAGTCCTAGGGCATATGCCTGGGCTGCGGGCCAGGCCTCCAGGAGGGGGCGCAATGTTTCTCTCCCTCTCTTCCGCCTTTCCCCTCTCTCTAAAAATAAATATATAAAAATCTTTTTAAAAAATGCAATAAATTGTTTAAGGAGACTGTAAGACAGGATGTACGGAATCATCTCAATTCTACAGGTAAGTATGTATGTGTGTGTTACACATAGTGTATATATTAGAAAAAAACTATAAACACCAAAATGTTAACAATTGTTATTTGAGTGGTAAAATTATGGGGTCATTCATCACTGCCTCCTTTGTGTTGCTCAGAATGCTTTAAACAGCTTGAACTTTTTAATTAGGTAAAAATCACTTTAAATCCTTCTTCTTGTTTGAGAGTGAACCGAATTTTACCATTACTGGTCTGCCATAGCATGACTTTCAGTGCCCAGCGCATAAAACAATCCAGCAAAAGTCTGAAGGTCCAACGTGGACATGAGCCACCTAAAAAGACAGAATGACTAATGCACTATCAGAGATGAATAACGGACGCCAATAAAATCATACCAAGTATAGAACATCAGAGGCCTTAACTAACCTAGCGCCTTCTAGATGAAGTACCGACTTTCTGCAACTGTCAGTGGAGAAGTTTTAACAACGTATGCTTATAAAAAGAAATTTCTAGCTGAGAACACTAAATAATCCAATATTTGGAAAACTTCTGTGATTCACAGCTACATTTAATAGCTAGCCAAAAGACAGAAAGAGACATGCTCTAGTACAGGAAATGGAGAAGCCAAAGAACTTATATGTATGACCCATGGACACGAACTAAAGAGGGGGAATGTGGGTGGAAGGGGGTGTGCAGGGCGGAGGGGAATAAAGGGGAAAAAATGAGACAACTGTAATAGCATAATCAATCAAATATATTTTTTTAAAAAAGAAAGACATTATCTAAAACGCATAAACCAAAAAGAGAAAAATTTTATGTACACATTTCTAATTAAAGTAAGACCATGTTTACTAAAAGGTCACATCAAGTCAAACAAAATAAAATATATGTAACACCTTATTAACTTGACACATTCTAAAAAGGTTCAATGACTAAGAATATGAAAGAGAAGAGATGGATTATCCATGACAATCTGGACCAAGATCATGGGTCTTAACTGAACTACACCAATAAGACATCTTTGAGGACTTTTTTAAAATTTCACTTCTCACTAAGTTTTTAAACAGAGCTAATAGGAAAGACAAAGACCACATGGGGGTAGGGAGGAGTCCTACCTATTTATTCTAGCAATGGGGACCACTGCTGTCTCTTTAAGGTTTACATCTACTAACCCAGCGATTTTCAACTTTTTTCGTCTCATGGCACACACAAACTAATTACTAAAATTCTGTGGCACACCAAAAATTATGTATTTTTGCCAATCTAACCAAAAAAATAGGTATAATTTTGATTCACTCACACCGGATGGCTCCTGTTGTGTCGGCTGTTGTCTTGTTTTTATTTGACAACCTGAGGGAAAAGAGGTCAGTGCCCTTCATTGCACGTTGCACGTTTTAAAAATTGTTATAGCACATGAGTCGAGAATCACTGTAGCAACCCCAACAATTAATTCCTTGGCAGGCCACACTTCTCAAAATGCAACTGCAGGGGATTTTTGTCACATGTTAAACCTCTCAGGGAGGTGAAGCTCTGCCAGCATTCCAGTGGTGGGGGCGGGGGACACGCAATCTAAGATGGCAGTGGCCCCACCACACTCAGAGCCTCCAGCAAAGCATTTTCTTGAGCCCAGCGATGTTCATCCATGTGCCGCAAGAATTTTTAAAACATGAGATACCTGACTATTTAGTAAGGGCCACTGACCTCTTTTCCCATAGACTGTCAAATAAAAAAAATGACAACAGCCAACCCAACAATAGCTGCCTGGCATGAGTGAATCAAAATTACACTTTTTTTTGTCAGATCGGCAAGAATATACTTTTTGGTGTGCTGCGGAATTTTAGTAATTAAGCTATATGTAACATGAGATGAAAAAGGTTGAAAATCCCTGCTCTAGTCTAGCAACTTTTAGTTCAGAAAGCTTCTGTTGCTGTCAAATGGAGGAAAACAATTATTCACAAAGAATCTGAGAACATCTAAATTACATTATCAATTGCTTCAAGCAACTTTTAACTTGAACTCTTCAAGCAACTCTGGCTTAAGAGTTTACTCAGGCTTCAAATTTGCTGACCTGACAGCGAAGACTTCCTTGCTGGCTGATGACCCTAACATACACCGATGGAATCCTACTCCAACTGATTAATGTCTTGCTCACATCAAATACCTTGCTTTTAGACCCTATTTCTTCTTACCTAAGCAATCCCTGTAGCACCACTGAGTCTGGCCTGGGATCACAGACACTATTTGACAACTTTGAGTATTTACATAATTTTTTTTTTAATAAAACCCTCTTCTGGCTTTATCAAAAGCTAGAGGGGGTACATGGCCTTCACACAGCTGAATGGAGTCATGAATACCCAATACACCACAGTGAGCTTCTGCTGGCCTTCCTGCAGAGTGCTGCTGTCTGAAACAAAACCCACTGGCCACTTGTGGCCACTGAAATGTGGCTAGTTTGCATCCAGATGTGCTGTGAGAGTGAAAAACACACTGGATTTCAAAGACTTAGTACAGAAAAAGTAAAAAAATCTCACTTTTTTAAACTGTATGTTGAAATACTACCATTTTTATACATTGTGTTAAAGAAAAACTATATTATTAAAATTAATCTCACCTGTTTTATTTTACACGTGATAATAAAATTTTAAATTACATTTGTGGTTCACATTATATTTCCACCATACAGTGTTACTATAGGAGATAACTTACTTAGCTGTTCCCCAAAGAGGACTGAAAAAATTCAAGTAGAGAGCATAGTGACAAGCTACAGAAAACAAGGAATGTTTCAAAATAGCAAGAGTCAGCAGCTGAAATCAAAGCTGTATCTGTCTTAACCTCCTGGGAACATCTTGAGGGAGGAAGAAAAGGTTGGTTGTTATTTTGGAAGGGTTATGGGAGGGTTAAAGAATTAAAGTAGTTTGAATAAAATATATAATGTTAATAACCATTTCCTTAATATCCAGCATTGGCCCAGTCCAAAACCATGAAACTATTTAAGAGTTTATGTGGATGGTTATTTAATGGAATGAAGTTTATATTTCTTTTGTGTTTGTAATAACATGGCAATGGGGCAAGCCAACTGGTTTTAAATCAGAACCAAATGTGTCCCAGGCATGTTTAAAGTTCAGATTATATGCAGAAACCCACGACAAGGCAGTCTGTTTGCTGTTCTCCCCACCAAATGGGTGCAGGGGTAGGAGGGCACAAAGATACGCCTGCTTTCGAGAGGACTACTCCAATTCAACTCAACACTAAAGGACGCATTTACTGATTCATTTAAACAAAACTTACTGAGCACCTGCAGCACATGGTGAGAAGATAAAAGTTGTGGAGTCAGAGAAACCTGGGTTCAACTTGGTTTGCCATTTACTAGCACTATAACTCCAGGCAGTGATTTAGCCTCCCAAAGGCTCTGTTTTCACCTCTAAAATATACAAATAAGCACTCTATAAGCATTTAATATATGGAAGCCAGCAACCTTGACATCAAAGAACTTACAGTCTTACTGAACAGTAAGTTCTTTGAGGTCAGTAATAAAAATGACAAGACTCTTAAAGGTTGAACGTTACATAAGAATTACGGACAACGGGAATTCTATGAACATCACAGGGAGCTTCTAAGCTGACTGCGTAAAGTGGGAAAGGACCGAGACAAGGCAAGCTGTGGAAAGTGACTTCTGGGGAGCGAGAAGGCTGTGAATACCCATGTCTGTCTGTCTTTCCAAAACTTCAGTTTCCCTTTATATGCCTCAGAGCACTTTAAGTAGCACCTGTTCCTAGAAGGAGCCACAGCTACAGGACAGCAGAGAAAAAGGGGACCGCCCCAGCCGTGACTGGGGACATGATTCTTCACCTGAGGAAGCCCCACTCCTCAGAGGACTGCTGGGAAATACGTGTGTGCAGTGGTGGCGGCAGTTGCCATCACGGGAAGTGTTCTGGAGGGCCTTGCTGCAGACATTCAGGGTCCGCAGACATCGGGTCTTGTGGCCAGGGCAGCCACCAAGAGGCCAGCCCAGCAAAGGACTGTCCTTCCCATTGTGCTGATGCCCCTGGTGGAGAGATACTGGTAGGGCGTTTCTCCTAGAAATGGACCTTCTTCAGTCAATGGCCTTCCAAAATAGTATGTGTCTGTGCCCCTCCTGCCTTCTACACTGTCAGTGAGCTGCCGAATGGACAATTAATTCTTTCCCTACTCTTTTAAGTTGTCGATAAATTTAACTATCACAAAATCCATCTTTTTTTCATTGCATGCTTCCACTAGCTCAAATGAGATAGGTCTGATTAAGCGAACATACCTCGTCCAATAGGACAAGGGTTCTCTAACGCTCCGGCTGACGGCAGGCATGCCATTGTCAAGGTACATGAGAAGAGAGAGGTGCTCATGAAAACAGTCATATTCTGGGCCCCACCCACAGACCCCACTGAATCTTAATTTTTAGGAGAGCCCAGAAATCTGCATTTTGATACACATACCAGATAATTCATATACACAGTTAAATCTTGGGCATTGTGACATCACTGGAATCACATGATAAGATCGATGCTTTATTTCCAAAATCTCAGTCAAGATGGCTTTCTATCACCGCAGCCAGCTCACTGCCCATTGCTGACTATCGCATTCCACCGTAACCCCAGGACTACAGAGAAACACAACTACTCTGAAGCACGTGAAGGGTTTAACTATGATAATATAAACCATTCTAGGCATTAAGGTCATGCCAGTGTTCTGGGTATTTAACATAATTCATTACAATTATGTAATTATTACAGCTAGAGAAGCTGCTTTTCAGGACTAACCAAAGGATGCAGTTACTGATTCACATGTTATTATTAAAACTGTCTCTGTCCCTTTCTAAACTTCCTATACTCAAGGCCTGTGGACCCCAAACTGCCTCACACTACATCTCCTTAGAAGAGGTCTAGAGGGCTAAAATAATAATGGTCCTGGGGGGGTACTCTTATCTGCTTGAGAGGACCAAGTCTATGGTCTACGGGCTTGTGGAGCGAGTGCAGATGTGCAAGAGAAAGGCGGCAGAGGGGCTTCCTCAAGGGGCTCTGACCTACACTCCCAACATGTGCTGCTTCCCCAGCTAGCTGCACAAGTCAGCCTTCTACAAAACGAGGCTTTGCACAATCAAGTCACTAAAGATCAACGCGCCCTCATTCAGAAGACCTAGGAAAACATTTAGGGGAGCTCTTATTTCTTACACTCAGCAGTCTGCCGTTGATAAATCACAAGCCTACTTTTATGAAATTAAGCAGATCGTCTCCTCTCAAAACGTTCGGTTTGAAAAATGATAAACTCTTCGAGGGCTAAGCCATCAATTCTCATCTGAAAAGAATCATTTGTTTTTGTTAAAGCTAATTGAAACCTAACATCTGATTATAATTTATTCCATTTAAAGTTCTTGGTTTGTTAACATGAATTCATTTTTCATCAGTAGGCAGAAAACCACCTTTAAATGTGGTTTTCATCTCAACAATGCTTGAACAGTAATTTTAAGGTAATAGTCTTTGGCCTAGGATAAAAGTTATAATAGAGATCATTACCTCGATTTCCTTTCATAAAATATGTGTGTATATTTATGATGCAAATACGGTAGGCACATTCTAACTCATAGCTTTTTTCTTACTCCCAGAATTGTAACTTTGGTTCAGGAATCACATTCTATCTCAATTAAAATGGATCTGCCATAATAGCCGAGTAGTCCTGTAAGTATTCATTTTCTTGAACGGTTCCATCTTCTCAGCTGCTTTTTGCACTGTGTTTACTTTGGAAAGTTTCAGATCATTTTTCTTAAGTTCAAGAAACTGAAATGTCTTAGGCCTAGATTATACACCAGTCTCCAAATAGTCAAACCCTTCTTACAAGGTAATGAAAATTTCCTCTCCTGTTTGGGTGGAGAGTTGGCAACGTTCAGTTAAGTTCTGAATATCCGTGGTTGGGGCACCTACCCGAAAATGCACTGTAAAAATTCTCTAGAATATCTTTCTGCTTTTGCTAAATCTGTTCAAGTTAACTTCAGAAAGGCTTGAAAATAAATTCTTGATCTTTAATGGGTCAGCTACAATACTTGAATCCA
>VMDR010008241.1:0-25132 GCA_007922815.1 Macrotus californicus | reverse complement strand
TTCAAACATTTTTTACCATCATTTTAAAAAGATGGTTTTTGTGATGTGCAAAAACATAGTAAGAAAAAAGGATTATAATAAATATCCAGTTAAAAAAGGAAAATTATGTAGGCTCTTTAAGTGGCTCATAAAACTGTAAGTGCAACATGATTACAACTATTATTATTTAAATAAAACGGAGAAAAAGTAGAGGCATTCATCAAAAGGTCAAAATGTGTATGCTAAGAAAGGAGTATGATTACATTGTATTTTATTTCCCAAATTTTCCTGGGATATAGCTATTCGGACCCATAAAAGTAAAAACCACTTAAGAGTTTTTATCATAAGTCTAACCATTTTTAAAAGTATCTGTGAGAAAATAAGGGCTCTATGAACTCATATTTTCTCATCTATCTAGCCCCAGTAAAGTCTGATTTCCAAAGGATATTTTCAAAGTCAAATGAATATACAAAACAGTAGATCTTGCCCAAATTCTTCAAATATCTACCCGCGCTAGAATGCTTGCCTTCCAGAAGGCCCTGCCAAGCTTCTCCCCCCACGGTGCTGCAGAGACAGCTCGGCCTCCCGTCCCCTGGCCCTGACTCCACACGAACGCTCTCAGTGTGCAACCGCGTTGGCCTAACCGCACCTACTCAGAGGCCTGAAACAGAACACGACGGCTGCGGGGTTTCCAAATAAGCACCTTTTACGAGCACAATCACAAGCCAACAAAAACGATTTTGAAAAATGGGGTGCTATGTTACATGCCTCTTGTAACAGCAAGGGCTGGGAGCTGGCTTCTCAAAACCGTGCTGCTGTGTGAAGCACGAGAAACCCCCTCGCACTCACACACGGAGACAAGGAGTGCGAAGGGAGGAGCAGAGAGTTCACCGCCAGCAATTAGGAAACGGTAACTTGAGCTTCAGTGGATGCATCTTGAAGCAATTCTTGAGCTATCTTTATCCAGAGAACTTCCAAAAATGTGATGAATCACAAAATACAGAGAAATGCAGGTGTTCCCTCCCACCCTCTTTGACTAGACCTTGTGAAAGACCACCAAAATTGCACCGGTTACAGTAAGAGTGTTGGCTGGGAAGCAATCAGGTAGCTAGAGTTTATGAAGAAATATTCGCATAAGAAAAGTCTCTTACTCTTTGCCCTCCTGCCCGTGAAAGGGAGAAAAACTGGGCTCAGCATTTGTAAATGGAGATGCTCCTTGATCTGGTACTGTGCCCACCCTTCGTCCAGGTGGGAATGAAGGGAAAGGGGAAGGAAGAAGAACAGTTATGTAAAAGAAAATTCAGAGGAATATTTTTAAAATTATTTGAAGGATTATTAGTTAGAAGGAAAATCAACAGTATTGCAAGCTATTCTCTAAAGATGTTAACTAAAAATCTGTCCCCAACCTTCTCCACCACTCTACTCCCCAAAAGAGAAGGAAAAACAGGCAACGACAAAGGAGAAAGCAAAAGCAAAGAACATTATCCTCATTTTGGCCCAAACCAGTACTCAGCCACACCTGAAGTGCTCGTGTACTCCTCTTGGCAACACCTAAAGTAAGGGCTGTGTTCAGATAAGGGCAATTAATAAAACTGGGGTATTTGTTAGAGCCCATTTTCCCTCCAACAAAGTTTTCTGGGGAAATTTTCTTCCTAGTAAGGAGACGTTGAAGATATAATGAAATCACATTTATAAAATTACAAAAGGTAGGAAGAGAATACAAAGGTTTGTCATATTCTAGAAAATATACCCTATAGTACCACCTCGTCTTGAGAAACCTTACTAAGCACTACTTTCTATGTGGTTAGCAAACCTAGAAACTTGATGGCGGAGGCTAGGAACAGAACTAGGTCCGAGGAGAATTCAGAGCAGTTCGTTCACTCCACAGTCCATAGAGGCAGGGCACGTGCGAGGAAAGGCTGGGTGTCTGCAGCGTGAAAAGAACACCCACCTCAACTCCTGAGGGCACATCAGCCTCTACAAAATAGTGTGTGTCTTGGTGCCTAATAACCAGAGCACCTGGCAATATAGTTATCTCGCTGCATTTTATAACCTCCGCACCAGTTAAGCTGAACTTCTCACACTTTTTACCATGAAACAGGTAAAATAAATGTGCTTTTCAGTCAAGATCAAGGGAGGAGTCATGTCCACACTGGACTGAATCCTTCCTAGCATTTGTTCTTATGACTTCACAGCACCTAGAGCCATGTGAAAAACACGTGTGTGCGTGTGTGTGTGTGTGTGTGGTACCTTCAGAGCACAGGGTGCAAAAGGCAAGCCTATTTTCAATTACTCAGCAGATCTCGTCAAAGATCAGTTCCTCCAAAGCAAAGTTCTTTTAAAGTAAAAGGTTTTTAAAATATTTCCCACTGATACCTAAACATGGACATATGGTTATATTCTACCTTTCCACACATCTCATTTTATTTCTGGGGATCAACTGCCAGGCAGTTGCCTCCCTTTTTTAAATATATAACCTAAGAACTTATAAAACCATAAGAGAGTGAGAACAATGGAAAAGAATCTTAAATGCTCAGATAAGTGGAATCACTTTTTTTATTGTTTTAATCCTCACCTAGGATATGTTTATTGACTTTAGAGAGCGAGAGAGAAGGGGAGGGAGGGACGGAGGAAGGGACATCGATGTGAAATAGCAGCACTGGCTGATTACCTCCCATACACACCCTGACGAGGGATTGAACCCGCAACCCAGGCATGTGCCCTGACTGGGAATCAAACCCACAACCTTTTGGTGCACAGGACACTGCTCCAACCAACCACGCCACCCAGCCAGGGCATTTTTATTTTTCTGTTAGAGAAACTTGGAACACTTTTGGTTAGGCCATGAGTTTACGCGAAAAAATAAAAAACAATTCTTTTAACATCTGGTATAATTCCCAAGCCTCCTGCTTTTCAAGGAGGAGGAAAATACACTCATGTCCCAAAGCATCCATGTTTACAAGAAATTCAAGTACCATCTATAACTATCACAGTCTTCCTCAGTGCATACCACATTTCTTGGCAGTAACTGGAACTGAAAGCACCAAAATTCTTTAATTAAGGAAAAAATTTTAAGAGATGCTCTAAAACAGGGAAAGATTTGTTTTTAATGGACTTCATTATAATGAGTCATTTCATAGATAAGAGAGCTCTAGGATGAAGGCCAAGAACCAGCAGACACAACTCCTTCGCACAAGCGGGCTGTTACATCCAGTCACATCGAGATGTCACAAGTCCTGCGTGCAGCCCAGGGAGAGGGGTCAGCACTGTGTCCTTAGTCAGCAGCTACACTGGCTTTGGAAAGTCTCTGTAGGAAAGATGGATTTCTCCTCAGTAAAAACAACCCCAAACTCTGCTAAGAGCGGTGTTCTGCTCCATGCTCAGTCCTCTGACAATAAAATTAACTGCGATAGAATAACACACCATCCATAATCCCCCTGGACTGATGGTTGCTTGTTAATTCCATATGGATAAGTAAAATTTCAGATTATCTGAAAATAATTACAAATGGATGGAGATGGGGACAAAAGCTGTATGTAATGCAGTAACTAGGAGTTCATTCTTAGCTGTCCCAGGTACCAGCTGTCCGAGTGAGCAAAATGACTTAACCTCTCTGCACCTTGGTTCCCTCTTCATGTGAAATGGGGGTAAAAATAGTTCCTACTCATATTTTTTTACTAGATTCTCCAGCAGCAAGTGACAAGACTCTGTGACAAGTATTTGAGGGTAAGTAGTTTATGTAGAAGTTGATCCCAGGGGTCGCTGGCAGGGAGGTGGGAAAGTACATGGGGAATACAGCAAAGAGGGAAGCTCCTACAGGTGTGTAAGCAGGTTCCCCCTGTGGGCCTCAGGGCCACCTCTAGAGGAATTTCTTGGAGACAGCTGAGGGATGCCTCCGAGCTGTCCCCTAGAGGGGCTCGGAAACTGCTATTCACCCACCAGTTATAGCCTGCCCCTGGTTGAGGGGGTGCCTCTGCTGGGAAAAGCTCTCCTGGCTACAGTCCCACAAGGCAGGACTCACAGGGGTTAGGTGGACCAAGTCATCACCCTGAAACCCAAGCTCCCAGGAAAACCCTCAGTCCCAAGCAAATCAGGATGGCTGGTTACCGTACCCGGTGCCTGAGTGGTGAGAGGTGGTGGGGGCAGGGCTCTGCCAGCATTGGCTCTGTTGGCCAATGTCACAAGGAGTAGAGGTGCTCCTCCATGCAGAGTGCTTAGCCAGGGCACGGCGCTCAGTCAGTGCTGGACAGGAGCTATTATTGTCCAGGAGACACACAGTGCCCATGCCACGCCACACCAGGCATGCACCGTGCCCTTGAGCTCGGTCTGCTGGAGAACTCCATTCAGGTGGCCAGGCCCCGTCTGCCTGAACAGCTCCAGAATGCCCCCAATGAGAGCCTCTAGTACGAGAAATGCTGTTCCTACCTGCTGTTATCAATATGAAGCAGAGAATCTCAGTTTCAAGGTAGACACAAAAGAGAACTAAAGGTGTCAAAAACAGTAGAAGCAGCTCTCCTGATACACCTCCACATCACCAATGTCCTTCCCTTCCCCCCTGCAGCACAAAGGCACCAATGCACAGAGGACCTACCCCTCGAGGCTGACAAAACACACCCATGCACCCCTGGGCAGCTCACTCCCATTGGGGTGTCATCTACTTACAGAAAGCCAGCTGTATCTGTTCCCAAATATGTCTGTCAAATACCCCCAAAATATGAATGTTTCTAATCAGTGCCCCATTTCAGAAAATGCCTTCACCTTATAAGAAAAGAAAAAAGATAAATGTATATTTATATTTCCAGAGTATAATAAAATATTTAGTTTGTGTACTTTTTATGATTCCAAGTTTATTTGGCTTCAAATTCACTGGAGAAGCACTTCTATTGTATACAAACACTTCCCGTACCACCCCCCTCGGTATGTGGGGCCGGCTGGCGTGTCTGTTCAAAGACACCTTCACAAACAACCTATGTGAGGCCATCTCTGAAGATGGCAGAGAGCGTGCAAACCCCAGGTCCCTTCCTCACAAGTTACTCATGAAAGGAAATGAACTACTCCCCACAATACACAGAAAAGTACAAAGCATCTTATCAATAACTGCCAAGGATACTCTTTTTCATAAAATTTCATTTTGAACTATAGTATACTCAAGTTGTTATAAAAATTCCTACATTGGGAAATATCTACATGGGTACGGGGTGACTTGAAATTTTGAAAAGAAAAAATACTTATCCTTTCCCTGAAACCTGGGCAGTGGGCTCATGGAACGTTATAACAGAACACCTGTAATGCGCGCTGCTCTACTGTTTGGGAAATTTCAATTCTGCTCAATAGAGCAGGAAAATCTGCCCAGTAACACAGGAAAATAAAAGGATAGATGAAACTCCTAAGTTGTGTTAAGGATCAGTAGGTAATAAGACATGTTAAATAAGGTTGAACATACGTGTGTGAACACAGAAAAGGAGGAAGACAAAAAGGCAGCTAAAATTCAGGAGGCACTAAATATACAAGAGGCACCTAAGGCACTGAATATTCATGAATATGCATTATACATGAGACATGTGGCACTCAATATTCATGAGGTCTTAAATAGGCCACCCAGGGTAACATCTACTCTCTTCCTTGGCACAAGACACACAATTAAATCTACAGCTGTCAACAGACTAACTGGCAGATAGACCCCTGTGTCTCTCCCACAGAGAGCAAGTGGGCAAACTAAACCAGAGAACAGCCTGGAAACCAGACCAGAAAAGACCCTGGGTGCAGACTAATAATGTTGGTCGATACCTCATTCCTGAAGTCACCCTCAATTCAGTGAGCTCGTCCATTCACACATACACACACACCTTTCCAAATTATACACAGATGTTTATATGTATGTAATTGTATGCTTGTGTGCTTATGTATAGATGTACACGTGTATGTGTGTGGCGTGTGTATCTGTGTATATGTTGTGTGTCTATCTCTACCATATGTCATATGGGGGCAGGAAATCTGCAGGTCTCACGATAGACTGTATTCTGGGTATCTAACGACAGTGCCTGACACAAAGACAGTACTCAGCCAGTATGTGTAGACTCACTTGCTTTTCAATAAGGGATTACCAAGAATATTCAACTGTGGAGCTTGAATTTACCCAAACAAGAGGAATTCAAATAATTCATTATATTTTTTTTACCACTCCATTTCCCAATCTCTGACAATATGTGAAATGTAGCAGACATACAATGCACACTAAGTGGATGGTGGAATGAATGAGTAAACAGGTTAACAAATAATTTTTTAGTCATCCTACTTACAATGGATTTAATCCTCAGAGAAAATTGCACGTGACGACACTTTTACTACCAGAACGCATGAACTATCATTTTCCTGCTGTAGAAAATTTAAATAGTAAGGTGAGAATATCTCTTAAATGACACCGTTGAATTGAAGGAAAGCAACCAAATGACGACAACAACAACAAAAACCCACCATCCTGGGAGACCAGTTCGGAAGTTTCTACATGGTACAGGCAACAGATGAAATGTAGCTCAGTGCAGGTGTGGTGGACACAGTTGTCCTTCTTCGATGTGAAAGCTACCCGGGAAGCAAAATCCACAAAAGTTGATAGATCAGATAGGAAGAGTGAGGAAAACAAAAATGGAATCAAGGATAACTCTGAGGTACCTATTTGCTCACCTGATGGGTAGTGGAGCCATTTGCCAAGACATGATATTGTTAGAAGATGACTAAGAGTAGGGCAGAAAAACCATGAATTTTGTTTTGTTTTGTGTGTGGGGCTTAGGTGGTATGGTAAGCAAAATAATGCCCCCAAATCCTGCCCCTGAAACCTGTGATGTGTCAGGTTCCACAGTGAGAGATAATAAAGGTTGCAGATGGAATTAAGATTGCAAACAGCTGACCTTAAAATAAAGCCATTATCCTAGATTCTGAGTGGGCCCAATCATAAGGGTCCTTACAGACAGGAGGGTCCGGCAGAGTCGCAGATGCAAAGTGGCTTCACTACTGGCTTTAAAAGTGGAGGGAGGGCCATGCTCCAAGAAATGCAGGAGCCTCCAGAAGCTGGAACAGGCAAGAAAAAAAGGGGGAGAAGGAGGTTCTCCGGGGAACCTCTACAAGAAATACAGCCCTGATTTTAGTCCAGTGGGATCCGTTTTGGATTTCTGACCTACAGAACGGTAACATAATAAATCTGGGTTATTTTAAACCATTAGGCTTGTGGTAATTTATTACAGCAGCAACAGGAAAGAAGTGGCCTTTGAGACATCTAAGGGGACGGTAATTGGATAAGAATACATAACATCATCTAGACAGAGAATATAAACTAGAAAGAAAAGGGCCCAAGAGGTTGGTGATCAAATCTAATATCTTGACAGTCAAAGTCATTCTTTTATGTTTAACCACACTCAAAGGAAGAACCAATTTAAATTACATTGAAATATCATTTTTCATTTACCAGGTTAACAAAGGCCAAGGACTACCAGGGGTGTCCAACCTTTTGGCGTCTCTGCACCCCTGGAAGAAGAAGAGTTGTTTTGGGTCGCACATTAAATACACTGCGACACGTAATCACAAAAAGATCTGATAATGTCTTAAGTAAATTTACAATATTGTGTTGGGCCACATTCACAGCCATCCTGGGCTGCATGTGGCCCACGGGCCACAGGTTGGACACCCCTAGGACACGGTGCTGGTGAGAATGCAGAAGATCAGGCTCCCTGACTTACTGTTGTCGTGAATATAAAGTGGAGAGTTCATGGAGAGCAATGCAGAAGTATCATTTGAAATCATTATGCACATACCCTAAAATCAATTGTACCCAACAGAAATGTCCACCAACAGAGCATTAGTTAAGTCATGTTAGTCTATCCAGCCAGACGTTAGAAAGAATGCATACTGATAAAGGACAATATCGTAGATATTAAGTGAAAAATAAAAAGCTAGGGAAGTGTGCAGAGAATGCCACAATTTTTTAATGAAAATAAAGCAGGTTATACAAACACAGGCTTATATATGCATAGGTGACCTATTGTGGGGGGGGGGGGGGAACAAGTACTTGATAGAAATGATTATCTCAAACAAAGGGCATGGGGAGGACTAAGTAATTTGTTCATTAAAGGAATTCGGAGAGATCATACTTTTTCATGTATGTATTTTTTATCTTTTGCAATCTGCCATGTACATATATGACCCATTCAAAACAAAAAGGTGTACTTTTCTGTCTCCCCAAATGAGGAAAAAAGGGGTCCCTCCGCACTTTTTCCCCCTACTTATTTCTAATATAGTATACTAAATAGCCAAAGCCCATCCCTTGCTTGTTTTTATTTATTTTTTAGGAACCATAAAACAGAAGCATATAAAAAGTTGAACACCTTCTCTAAAAAACTTGAGTATTTTTCATATATTCTCTCAAGGACCATTATCAATCGATATTTGTGGATTAAGAAAACTGAAACATTTAAAAATAGTATTAAGCATGTTTATGTATGATAAGCTGACCATGAATAACTTAATATCATAATAAACTAAAAATATTCTAAATACAAATATTACCATTACCTTAAATTTGTTGCAGCTCTGCAAAGTACTCAAATTTAGGGAAAGCATTATTATTAAAAATAGTTCAATTAACACTTTAAAAAATGCTTCACTGTTTAAAACCTTCAAGATTCTTAAGTACATTTATCTGAAACTTTGTATTATCCTTATAAAAACAGGACCATAAGGAGATATTACGTCCATTAATTAATGATTAGACAACAGAAAAATTTTACAGAACAAGAAATAAAGCCACTGGCCCTGTCCGCTGTGGCTCAGTAGGTTGGGCGTCGTCCCACAAACCAAAAGGGCACCAGTTCGATTCCTGGTCAGGGCACATGCCTGGGTTGTGGGCCAGGTTCCCAGCTAGAGAGACGTGCGAGAGGCAACCGATGGATGTTTCTCTCACACATCAATGTTTCTCTCCCTCCCTTCCCCTCTCCCTAAAAATAAATAAAAATAAATAAAGCCACTACGTATGTTTTAAAGAGAAATGATGCAGCATGGTGACTACAGTTCATAACGCTGCATTACCTATGTCTGTAAGCTGCTAAGGGAGTACGTCTTAATAGTCCTCAACTTCAGACTTTGAAGAGCACATCTCTCTTCCCTGGTTAAAGCCTTCCCTCAGATCAAATACAACAGTAATCACGTGCACTTGTCTGTTCTTACTCCCATCACTGACATCCTAAGCAAACCTAAAAATTAAACACCCAATTCCTCTGACACGGTTTGATCTTGAGAAATCACTGGCTCTTTTATACACTGAGCTTAATGTCTCTTGTTTGTACTCCATCAGTGACTAAAATTTTCAAATTTAATCAAAATTTTGCTTGATAATTGGAAGGGAAGGCTGGTGGCAGGGAGAGCTTTAAAAAATCCAAAGCATACGATTCAGGGGAAAATACAGTCAATTCTCACACAGCTACAGAACTAAGATGGAATGTCTGCAAGTGACTGGCAGTGTATACACCCTATTATCCAACATAATCCATAATCCAAAAAGCCATTCTTTTATACTTTGAAAACAACCAGAGCTTTCCTTGCCCTGTAGATCCACCTTTCTCCTCACATCCCCTGTAAGCGAAGTTAACCTGCATTCCCACCAGGAGGACACCAACCCAACACAACTGAGCAGAGTAATCCAGAGGCTGAAGGTGGCAAGCAGGAAGAGGTGATACTTCACAACTGGCCCAACAGCTGGGGAGAAAAAACCTCCCATCAATTCAAAAACAGGAAAGATTAGAAAGGTACACTCCCCAGCCAGCCTCCCTCCCAAAAGAAGGAAATAATCACCTGGAAGTATCAGCTGACATCCAGCAAGAGCCCTGGGTTTCTCTGCCTGGGGCTGGACTATAAAACTAGAGCAATGCAGGCAGGGAAACACTCTTCACCACCCAGCCAGGATCTGGGATATAACCACTGTCACTTGTTACAGTGTTTACCACCAACGTGTGCCTGCACACACACTACTGCCCCCTTAGTAAGGAAAAGTCTCCTTTTACTAGCATACAAAACCACCTTAGCACCAGAAGGAACCCCAAATCAAGCAGAATAAGGTCAAAATGTTTTTTCTGCTGCACAGAGTAGACTGTTCCTCTTGTGGACACCCACTGAGCTTCCCTTTGGCCAGTTGTAAGGGAAGTCCCAAGGAAGCCAGAGGCATGACTAAGTCAAGGTAGCTAGTAGAAACTGTGAGCTTACCAGGAAGGAGCCCTTAGATCCTAGAAGGAGCACAAAGGGGGTTCAGGGCAGCTGCGCATCAACCGTATAGGGTGAGGGGAGTTTTGAGATCATCAGGTCCTCATCAGCCCAAACTATCTTGAGAAATCAACTCATAAGAAATCTCAGGGGGCGGACTTTCAGTCAGGATAAAGGCGTAGGTGAACATGCCTTGCCTCCTCACACAACTACAGCAAAATTTACAACTACACTACAAAACAAATATTACCCAGAATTGCCAGAAAATTGAGCTATATGTAAGTCCTATAACCAAGGAATTAAAGAAGCCACATTCATCCAGATAGGTAGGAGGGTTGGAGACACAGAGACGTGGAGAGGTCTGGAGATGTGGAATGGGCAGTCCCAAATCCACACATGGTGAATAAAAATCAGGAGGGATACTTCGGGGCAAGGGATCCCAGACCAGACCACCCAGCCCAGGAGTGCCAGGAAGATAAGTCCCCATAAATTCTGGCTGTAAAAACCAGTGGAGGTTGGAATGGTGGAAGAAACTGCAAGATTCTCAGGCCTCTCATCTTAAAGGGCCCACAATGGACTTAGGACTTACACAGACTCACTCCCTCTGGGATTCAGCACCAGGCAGCAGCTG
Organism: Macrotus californicus; assembly: GCA_007922815.1. Taxonomy (NCBI): domain Eukaryota; kingdom Metazoa; phylum Chordata; class Mammalia; order Chiroptera; family Phyllostomidae; genus Macrotus; species Macrotus californicus. The sequence goes on along the minus strand of VMDR010008241.1, from coordinate 14,280 downwards.
GAAGGGCACGAGTGGCACATGGAAAGAAACTGAAGTGACTGGCATCAGGGTGAGTGCTGGGAGACAGTGTCCTCCTAGGAAAAAATTCCAGAGGCCAGGAGGCAGCACTACTCCCTCTCCAAACCCTCCCCCCCTACAGAGCCACAGAGCAGTGACAGAGGCTGCCCTGCCCTGGCAATTACCTAAGGCCCCACCCCACCAACTTACAGGTGCACTTTTCCTCAACAGGCCACAATACTAAGACAGGGAGTCACAGCAGCTCTACCTAATACATTGAAACAAACACAGGAAGACTGCCAAAATGAGGAGACAAAGAAATATAGCCCAAATGAAAGCACAGAACAAAACTCCAGAGAAAGAACTAAACAAAACAGGGATAGCCAACCTATCAGAGACAGAGTTCAAAATACCGGTTATCAGGATGCCCCAGGAACTCAACAGGTACTTCAACAGCATAAAAAAAGATCACGGTAGAAATGCAGGTTACATTATGTGAAATAAAGAAAAATCTACAGGGATCCAACAGTGGAGGGGATGAAGCCAAGAATCAAATCAATAATTTGGAAAATAAGGAATAAAAAAAAAAAACAGAACAGCAAGAAGAAAAAAAGAATAAAAAAAATGAGGACAGGCTAAGGAGCCTCTGGGACATCTTCAAACATACCAACATCTGAATCACAGGGGTGCCAGTAGGAGAAGAGAAAGAGCAAGAAATTGAAAACTTACTTGAAAAAATAATAAAAGAAAATGTCTCTAATTTGGTGAAGGAAGAAGACTTACAAGTCCAGGAAGCACAGAGAGTCCCAAACAAGATGGGCCCAAAAAGGACCACACCAAGACACATCATAATTAAAATGTCAAAGGTTAAAGATAGGTTAAAGATAAGGAGAGAATCTTGAAAGCAGCAAGAGAAAAGGAGACAGTAACCTAACAAAGGAGTTCCTGTAAGACCATCAGCTCTTTTCTCAAAAGAAACTTTTCAGGCAAGAAGGAATTGGCAAGAAGTACTCAAAGTGATGAAAAGCAAGAACCTACAACCTCAATTACTCTATCCAGCAAAGCTATCATTTAGAATCGAAGGGCAGATAAAGTGCTTACCAGATAAGGTCAAGTTAAAGGAGTTCATCATTACCAAGCCATTATTATTATATGAAACGTTAAAGGAAATTATATAGGAAAAAGAAGACCAAAACTATGAATATTAAAATGGCAGTAAGTCCACAACTACCAATAATTGAATCCAAATAGCAAACTAAGCAAACAAGCCAAACAGGAACAGAATCATTGATATGGAGATCATTTGGAGAGTTATCAGTTGGGAGGGAGAAGGGGGAGAATATGGGAAAAGGTGCAGAAATCAAGATGGACAAATTGGTAAGTACAAAACAAACACAGGGTGATGTTAAGAACAGTATAGGAAATGGAAATGGAGGGGGGCAAAGAGGGAAAAATTGGAACAACTGTAATAGCATAATCAATGAAATATATTTATAAAAGAATCTCATGTCATGAAAATTTATTTTAAATTAACCACATGCTGGCCATTCAATGTCTTAAAAGGCACTGCAAGGTATGCCTCCCCTCCTTCAGGCATACAAGAGGAGAGTGAACGCTAGCTCTCCGCGAGGAGCAGCAGCGAAGGGAAGCCAAGAGAGTTTCGCACACTTGCAACTCCTGCACGCACATGTGGGAGGCAGTGTGGCTCCGACAGGGGTCCTCAAGCTTCTCTGACAGAGGGGAGGGGGGCACGGCAACCAGATGGTTGCCGTGCCTCCCGGGCAATTTTGTCAGAAACTGTTTCTCTCCACTCCTTTCAAATCCCCATTTACCACACATCTAAGGCGAAGTGGTATCTGGAAAAGTCGCTCTCAGACACTACAAGGTTTTCAGCCATGAGGAGGCAATCATTTCCACTGTGCTTGCTAAGGCAGGAATGTGGGCTATTATTTTAGGAACATTTTCAACAGCCAGAGTCAAATAGGAAAAAAAAAAGGTTCTGCATCACTCTTTACTAAGAAGAAAATAGATTAACCAGAAGAACACATTCCAAGTTTTCTATCAACTAGGGAGGTGTGTTGGAATACAAAACGGGCCCTGGACCAGGGGCTGTACTGGTTGTACTGGAGAACCGAAAGGCAGACTGAAGAATGTCCTGGTAAAAAAAATAAAAAACAATCAGATGAGATTCTTTGACTCAAGTCTCAGAAACAAAAAAAAATAACAACAACTGGAAAATACTCTCTAAATTAAGAGGAAAAAGTGGTCAAAAGTAAAGATACTAAAGATGGAATGTTACTGCAAATGTCATACAGGAAAAGAAGAACAATGAGGGAACTGAGATCACAAACCAACAGTCCCTTTTTTAGGAGAAAGCTCTAATTGTGCTCGCCCATCCACCTCTCCACACCTTTACAGGGTAATAAAGACCATTTCTGGCCTGTGACCAAATATAAAAGCTTTTGTTATCAGTTAAGAAGAAAAGTCAAAGACAGTAAAACCTCTTTAGCCTTCCAGTACGGAATAATTAAAAATTTTAAGTAGGAAACATTCCATGTGTATGTAGTAAAAGAGTGCGAAATGTCATTTTTTTTTAAAAAAAGCAAAAACGTAGCTCACTCTAGCTGAAATAGTGACCAGTTCAGAAACATGTTTTTCTACTTGAAATAGAATAATACTTCAAATAATCATTTGGAACGATTCCTTCTGTGCTTCCACCATTGTTATTACAAGAATTTAGGGATTTAAGAGCATATTTGGGAGTAAATGACCATGGTTTCAAATTCAGGTACGTATATTTTTAAAACTCAAAGCAGCTTCACAAAGATTGCAGAGAACTTAGCAGAGATCCAGAAAGTATTGCAACGTGGCCAAAAACCTTTGGATAAATAACATCTGGCATTAGTGGTTTGCTATACTTGAGTTTCTCAACTTCCTCTCTGGAGAAACTTAAGTCCCTTTTGGCCTCTCTCTGATTTCCTTTAAAAATGTTTCTGGAAACAGACACTTCACCATCTTCCATCTTCTTTATCTGGAGAAGCAAGGCAGGAGTTGGTGGGAAACTAGACTGTCCTGAGTAAGTTCCAGACGACGACGGCTCTCCTGTGGGCCCGCCTCAGTCTCCTCTCCTGGTCTTTCAAATTTGCACCAGATCTGGAAAGAGCAAGAGGCTTTGGCAGCATGCTGTGTGGGCTCCAGTCTCAGCCTCACGACATACTAGCTGCGTGCCCTTGAACAAATATGTTCCCTCCTTGAACCTCACTGCCCTCTGATCTTCCTCCTTGGGTCTATTGTGAGGACTAAGTGAGGTTATATGAAAAGGAACCAGCCCCTACCTGGCACAGGGCAGGCACCCAATAAGTGCTAAGTGCCCAAAGAAATCCCAGCCCTGATGGTGATAACCAGCGATCTGATCCAGCTGACAGCTGGAGGCTGGGGAACCAAAACGGCTTTCTCTAGTACAGCCTCCTCTGCCCCTGGCCAACCTGTTTGTTTCTATTTTCCCTCTTTTTCTCAGCTGCTACTCCTTCTGACCCACAGCTGTCTCTTCTTCCCCTCATCCACAAATCTTCGACAAGAAATCATGTAAGAACCCCGTAAAGAAAAATGAAGAGACCATGCATCCTGTCCCTTAACTCCAGCCATCTGGAACAACCTTTTTCCCTCTAACTTGTTATTTTGTTCCTTCAAACAAGTCAGAGCTGGTATCTTGTTAACAGAAAACACAGTTTGGGACAATGTTATTTAAACTTATGTTTGAGTGCATTTTTATAATAGTCATAATCCTTTTTGACATTATACTTTAAATATGCATACCTTACTTAACTTTTGTAACCAAGTTTCCAATGTACAACACTATGTAAATATTACTTGAGGAGGCAGAAAAGAATAAATACGAATTCTCTCATTTAAACTGAGGTTGAGGGTGGGAGACAGGAAGTAAAATGGGTCAAATTCCAGGTTTGGATTACATGAGAAGGCATGCAGCTGTGATGGACATCAGCGACACTCCAGGTGTGGTCCGCCGCCCGTGTGAGAGCCGTGTGATCTCAGAAAGCAAGGGGACAGTACGGAATAACACAGATGATACAGAAATTGAGGGTAAGCCTTCAGAAAACTTTCACAGTAACTTGAAAGAGTAGTCGCATGTATATGCAATAAAATAATGAAATTGGGGCTTGTCTTTATTGTTTTTCCAATATTTTTCATTTTTCTCATAATTTATTGTCATTGAACAAAAAATACCAGTCCACTGCAACTTTAAAGTTTCAAAACGCAGATCCTACACAATAGAGTTGTTCTTGAAAGACTCGGGAGAGAGACATGTTTTGACCTCCATGGAGGGCACATGTTTGTGGAGGGTGTAAACACAGTTAATTAGGGGCTAGGTGACACTCTGCCAAAGCCACTCTCTGCTAAGGTGTGAAATATAATCCACATAAGGCAAAAAAATAAAAATGTCCTCAAATAACCTATTTAAAGCACACACCAAAAAAAAGGCCATTGTAAACAGTATCACTTATTCTTGTCATAAATGCTCATCAAGTATTAAAATGCTGCAGTGAAAACCTAATACGAGAGTGTTTGAAAAAAACACCCAAAGCTACAACACGTTGCAAACAATTTATTTCTTGTAACGACAAATGTGACAAATGTTTCACTCCCCCTAAACTCTCAGCTCGAGTAGAAGGTAGGCACAAGTTATGGGAAACAAAGTGCACTTTTTCGAACTTGGAAGCAGAGGTTCCCAAAGTGTTGTCCAGGACCCTGGGGGATACTTAACCTTTCCGGGGGTCTGTGAGATGAGAATGATTTTGGTGATCCTACTAAGTCACTTTGCCTTTTTCATTCTCATTTCCTCACAAATGCACACTAGACTTTTTCTGAGGCTACATGAAGAGTAATAGTGAACAGATTAAATGCAGAAGCAGGGAGGAGAATCCAGCTGTCTCCTAGTACAAATATCCTTAAGAGACTTGAAAAAATGTAAAATAATGATCATGCATCTCACTGAATTTCTTGTTTGGTAAAATATAGACTTTTTCATGAAAAAAAAGATTTTTTTGTTAAAGGCAATGAGTTTATGTTTATCTGTATTGATAAATGTTCAAATTTCTGAATTTTAATTTCTACACAGTCCATGTCAACAGCTATCACCCAGACAAATGAAGTCTCTCTGGGGGTTGGTCCCTAGTAATTTTTAAAATGTAAAAGACTCATGAGACCAAACGTCTGAAAAGTGCTGCTGAAGTTGAAAGAAAGCACTGTGTATTCTTTAATATGCTACCCATACATATAATCAAGTTTGTACTTATTAATAAATATATTGCTTTAGTATGCATCTACATTTTATGCAACGAAGACGTGTATTAGACTGCATGCTGCGCTTTTATCTCACTTCCAAGTTGTCTCTGCCCAGGAAAAAGCACTGAAAGGGCCTGTTCTCTGGCAACCATGTGTCCCAGGCCAGTCTTGGCGTTAAATGTGTTTCCAATTTTTCCCATCAACCACAAAAATGTTCCTTATATTTCAACATTTTTGCATCCAAATGCATCTCCCAATCTGGTTCTCACACACTAGAATAATCACAAAACATCCTCCTATTGTGTTGTCTGTAATTATATTTAAAATGCTTCAGCGCAGCTCATGTGACACATGCGTGTTGGCTGGTTGTGACCCCCACCCCAGGAATGGGTGGTCACTCCGGCTGAGAACACACCCCAAGGGAGCTTCATTAGCATCTGAAAGCCTCCACTCAGGACACACTCCGGAGTCCAGAGCAGAAGCCTGATTTTTTTTCTTTTCACAAATATTGGAGTCTTTGTTAATTAGCAAAATGGATGTTTAAAATAAAGAAATGGGACTACATCAAATTAAAAAGCTTCTGCACAGCTAAAGAAACCATCATCAAAAGGAAAAGGGAACAGACCATATAGGAGAATATATATACCAAAGATATATCAGACAAGGGTTTAATCTACAAAATTATAAAGAACTCATATGACTCAACTCCAGGAGGACAAACAATCCATTAAAAAATGGGCAAGAGACCTGAACAGACATTTCTCCAAGGAGGACATACAGAGGGCTCAGAGACATATGTAAAGATGCTCAGCATCACTAGCCATCAGAGAGATATAAAAAAAAGCACAATAAGATATCATCTCACACCTGCCTGAATGGCCATCATTAATAAATCAACAAACAACGAGTGCTGGCGAGGATGTGGAGAAAGGGGAACCCTAGTGCACCGTTGGTGGGAATGCAGACTGGACCAGCCACTGTGGAAAAACAGTATGAAGATTCCTCAAAAAATTAAAAATGGAACTGCCGTTTGACCCAGTGATCCCACCACTGAGAATATACCCTAAGAAATCTGAAACACCAATTCAAAAGAACTCATGCACCCCTATGTTCACTGCAGTGCTATTTACAATAGCCAAGATTTGGAAACAGTCTAAGTGCCCATCAGTAGATAAAACTATGGTACATTTACACAATGGAATACTATATAGCAGAAAGAAAGAAGGAGTCCTTACCTTTTGTGACAGCATGGGTGGACCCAGAGAGTATTATGCTAAGTGCAATAAGCCAGGAAGTGAAAGACAAATATCATATGATCTCACTTGTAAGAAGAATCTAATGAACGAAATAAACTAATGAACAAAATAGGAATCATGGAATAACAGGCTGACAGCTGTAAGAGGGGAGGGGGCACTGACTGAAAGAAGGTGAAGGGATTAGTGGAAGAACATACATGAAGGACCCATGGAAATGCACAACAGTGTGGGGACTGACTGTGGAAGTGAGGGGCAGGCTGGGTAGAGGAGGGTGACAGGGGAAAAATGGGACATCTGTAATAGCATAAATAATAACACATAAAAAATATTTTCATGGGTGAAATTGTGATGTTTTTAAATGTGGCCTGGGCTAGAAATACTACAGGGTACTCCTGCCCTTGACTAAACAGGGCACATGAAAGTTCAGTGGCCCAGCCCCTTCTGGATAGGCACCTTAGGCTTAGGATTTCCAGTACAAAGAGCGATCAGAAGTCAGTCATACTCCTTAAACAACTTCCCTTCTGCCTCCTTTTGGACACAGAATTAGGTCCTCACTGAGTTTATGGAATAGTCATACTGGGCCCTGCTCACTAATAAGTATTTGCACGTGAGGCAGAATTCCATGTGAAATTTGTTTTAGTAGCTACACATTACCCGGTAGGAAGACTGTTGAGAAAACCTACAGGCCAGGGCTAAAACTGGACCCAGTGCCACAGAAGATGGCACTTCAGCTCAAGGCATCACTGAGACAGCCCTACTTACAACCGAAGGAAGCAGGCAATGGAGAAGCAAAAACAGAGACAGAGTGGGAGGGAGCCAAGCAGGGAAGCATGCAGCTTCCAAAATCCAAGTCACATCAAGGTGGTGCGTCATCATTTCGTTTGAGGCAAAACTTTAGGTAATACAGAATCCAAACTCAAATATGAATCATCTGCTTTGGTTTTATTCCATTCACACTGATGAAGATAACCAAAATAAATCAAATATCCATATGATGAAATACCACGTAAAAGAAAACCATGCCATCAAAAAATAAACACAGTGAAAAACGTTTACATTTTATTCACCTTTTAGGTGGGGACACCTACATACAGCATGGTGGGTTTTTTCCCCTTACTGTCTGTTTTTTCACACTTACCAATATGAGAGGTAATCTTTGTTACTATTCTGTCCCTCTAGCTTTTTCTCTACATATTTAAATACATATATATATGCTAAATATCTATATCTAAATATAGATACAGATAAGAGATAATTGCTTAAGGGAGACTTTTTGGTGCTTTTCAGTTTTATGCACATTATATTAAGAATTATAACATTATTTTTAATAAAATGTGTTCAAATCAAAAAATTTTTAATATTAATTAGAATTGCCATGGAAGTAATATAATCTCAGCCTCCAGGTAATCTCTATAAAGCTGGCCTCCATCAAGTACATCTATAAAAATAATGCACTGTTTGACCCTATCACTTCAATTCAACAAGTATTTAACCCTTTCAGTACGAGCGCTCTTTCCGCCGCGACACTCCCGCTGTACGAGGTGCCGCGCCGAAAACGCGCACATAGCACATGGTCAGTCCTCCTTTGTGTGAAGACTTTCCTAACCTTATATAAGATCTATGCTTAATAAAACAATGCTTTTTTCCAAGTGTTGTTTGTAACTTTAATATTAAGAGACAGTTATATAAAATTCTATCAATTATATAAGTAAAATTTATAAAAATTATATACAGATGGATGCCAGATATATCCGGCGCTCGTCCACACAGGTCATCAGATGGGCGCCGGATATATCCAGCACCCGTACCAAAAGGGTTAATTAAGCATTTTCTATTAGCTGGGTACTCTGATGGACCCCGTGGAAAGACAAAGGTTGCTTCCAATAAAATCACGCATGTCTCTGAATTCTCATTACTTCATTCAAAATTGGTCAGCTTCCACCAATCAGAGTGCCTTTCTAAAATCTTTCAGTCTACGAAGCAGAAATAATAAAACTGGGAAGTCAGATTCACAAATTAAACTGTGTGACATACTGCTTACCAACAAGTCTAGAATGTACTGGATACACAGCGCTGACAAATGAACATAAAGGAAACAAGAAATTGGTGAGAAGATACTTTTGCCGGGTACTAAACATAATCAGACGCAAGCAAACATTTCTAAGCAAGCAGAACAAAAGATCAACAGCAGTATTTTGACAAACACAAAATAGGAGTAGCGTCATGAAACATTTGACAAACAAAGGTGATTGAGACCCTTTTTTAATTCACATAAAGCAGGGGCATCTACAAGAGCTGACCACACTGCACTGGCTACCCATCTGTTGTCTCTGTTTAGGCGGCATTAATACTACATGAGCGGTTGGCTTAGTAGTGAGTCCGGGTTAAATGGGTTCAGGTCTGGGAAATGCACACACAGCTCTGGTTTAAGTTAAATTTCCTATTGACACATAAGTTTCTTGACCTTTAAGTTTCAAAACTGTATTCATACAAATGAAGCACAAATTTTAAGTTCCTTTGGCTCAAACAGGTTATGGCCAGAAAGTTAGGGGAAAGATAAACATACAAAGCCAAAATAAGAAGCAGTTCTAAAGTTGAAAAGAAGCCTACAAAGACGGGATCAATTGAAATAAGTAACTCCGCATCTGTTCTGAATAGCCTCATTTCATCTTCTTTCAACACCAGAATCATAGCTCCAGTCATCTTGGCCGCTCTTGCCATCCATTCCAGCCTATCACGCTCAAAAAGTTCATCCTGAAGGTTGGCCAACTTGGAGAACCTTTAAGTCTAACAGAGCCAAACTTGCAAGAGCACAAGCCAGGAAAAGCACATGTGGGCATCACGCTACAGCATGCATTTCAATGCTACAAGATAGATGATAACCTTAGACAAAGATAATTTCTCAAACCCTGACGTGAGAACTAGACACTGCACCTTTTGTTTCTACATAGATTTTCCTACGAAGCTGCTTTGCGCTTCCCAGAACCCAGAAATGCACAGATATTCATCTCACTGCTCTCTGCTGGGCAAGCATGTTGCCGATTACTGATTACTACAGATGTTTAAGAAGTCAGAGTTCCCACAGCCATAGGCTCAAAGGATATTCCTTAAAAAAAATGTTTCCCCCCAAAAGATTCCTGAGATTCCATTTCAATTGCAGGATAGAGCCCTCAAAAGATGTTTAAATATTGTGACGTGGACACATGTTCCTTAGGGTGAGGGGAGCAACAACAAGTAGGAAGTCGCAGCAGGGTGCAATTAAAGACGTTTGGGACTGGAGAGCCTCTAAGACACCGTGTAGACAAACGCTGTGACACCATTTCCAAGTGAATGTTAACGGTTGTATGAACCATATTCTACACCTAATCTGCTTAATGTGTTACTTTCCCTCTTGAAGAAACACGCACACAAACAGCACTTGTAATACATTTTTACCAGTCCTACTCGGGTTCATTTCCCTACCTGTGCTATTTGGAAAACGGAAAAATATTTAAAGTTCAAACCAAGAATTTGTGAGCATAGCCTGGCAAGTGAAATGCCTTGATCTGTCTTTTTTGCAAAACTCTTTCTTTAGGGACACAAAAGGTAGCGGAGAGGAGGCCTGAACAGTTTCTGCATTCTACTGCATGGCCCAGCACTTTGGGGAGAAATTCCCCTTCCTTAGAAAGGCTTTGGCGTTTTCATGTAGTTCTTCCAAAGGGTGTTCAGACACCATTCTTCCCAAGGCGGGTGAAGTGGGAAGAAGGGGATGGCGCACCAGGAGTAGGAATAAGTGTGAAGAAGTCCAAGACTAACATCGAACACAAAGACCAATCCTTACCTAAAAAAACCCTGGCTGGATTTTTGGGATTGAGAAACCTCCTGCCTCCTTGGAGTGGATGTGGTGTGCTGATGAGGGCGATCTGTGCACAAGCTTCTCTTCTATTCTGTTTTTGCTGGCCAGCAACCCTCCTTCCTTTCCTTTCATCCTTGCCAGAAGGATTTCTCAGTTTAAACTTTGGGGTGAAGAGATAATCTGCTGGTACATTTCAATCTATGCTATACAATACAGAACTCACTTTAGAAAGCCTTGGAACACACTGACCCGAGTTTAGGGTGTGCTGCTCTCCAGGGGAACTCCTCTGTGAAGGGAACCAAACATTGGTTATACAAGGGCATTCCCAAGCCAGACCCTTTCCATCCTGGGGCTCTGGTCTGGCACCTGCCACTCTGGTCTGGCCTCCTGAAAGCATCAGGAATCATCACTAGGAGTCCTGAGAATGAGGAGAGATAACCTGCGTAGAGGACTTCGTTCCAGGTAGTATGCTAGAGGCTTCTGTACCGTCTCACCTAGTCCTTACAAAAGCTCCCCTGAAGAGAGGCACTCTTAGCGCCATCAACTGTACAGATGAGGACACCAAGGTAGAGACAGAGGGTGATTTACCTAAACTCACATGGCCCAAAAGATGTTAGATTAGATGTCACTGACTGCAAAACCCCCACTCCAGGAGAGATCCACTTTTTCTTCCCTTTCCCCCTGGAGATTCCTTCCCTGCAGCGCATTGATCTCATTAACGTCTCTCAGTACCCTCCAAATAGACCGCGCCCTGTCCAGCATCCAAGTCCTTACCTCTGAAGGTGCCTCTGCCTCAACGTCCTTAGGAAGCTTACGTCGGAATCACACGATGTTACCTGCCCCCTGCAGATAGCATTCACTGCCCTGCCAGACACAGGGGCCAGGGGACACCAGGAGCTTGAAAAATGTTATTATAAGTTATGTCTTTAACTATAAGCAACTGACATAAATCTCAGCTTGAAACTGCCAGCGCCTGTCTTACGTCTTAGTTGGCTATGCAACTCTGGTCATAGCATTAAGCAGGAGATAAGAAAAATAAATAAAATTTTAAAGTTTAAATAACAAACCAGCCAAACACTGAAGCATTAAAGTCAAATAAACCAATAATAGGAGGGAGAGAAAATATATATTTTTAGGCGATGACAAATCATTTCTTTTCTCTTCATAGCTCTGCTTGAGGGAGAAAGGAGTTCAAATCATTTTTAAGAGCTTATGGTAAAGGTGGACTCATGAGAGCTTTGGGGGATTTCTATGGAATGGATTATCATAGAAAACTAAAGTTTATACCCTTAAGCAAATCAACAATAACATTTAAATTAACTATGAAGAATAGAAATTATTCTGTGAACGTGTTATAAACACTTTTCCCCGTCTTCCAAAAGGTGCAAGAGACAGGGTCTAATCTAGGTCACCATCGTGACCACTAGTGACAAGGCTGCGCAACTTTCAGAGGAGGGAGCAGAAGCAGCCCCCCCAGACTTCCATCAGTGCTCACACCTTTTATAGTTTTCCCATCAGGTACTCAACTGCGTTTCATGCTGATGATGTCAGAGTAGTTGGCCTAAGTATCCCTTCTCCCAGCTTCTAATGTGCCACTTCTAGTTGGCTGTGGACTTAAGTACAAAGTAAACAAACTTGCTGAAACTGTGAGTAACAGAATACACACAGGTTCCAAGTAAGTGATTTTCTCGTAGGCAGATGGATAGGGAAGGGTTACCTGCAACAGGACAAGCAGAGGAGACGCAGTACATGAGTGCCAGGAAGAAAGGTCCTGCCAGGATGGCACCACTGCCCATTAATCACTTCTCACAGCAGCCAGGGTCTCAAAGGCATGGATGGTGACTACAGGCACAGAACTCCTTGCTTAGGTAATTCAACTGACCTATGAAATCGGAGAATGTGTTGAGAGCCATTTTCCGGCTAAAGCTATTGATAGTGATTATGCACCAGCTGGCAAGGGCGAAGTAAGTTCCGTTCCCGCTGTCCCCAGCCACTTCTTGGTAAGACTGAAGAAAAGTCAGTATTGGTATGAGTTTTCTCCCTTTAAAAAAGTATTTCACTTTCTGTGCTGCAAGGGTGTTGTAAAATATGTGTCATTTAATTAAATGGGGAAATTATATACCTGAGCACAGCTAAATTTTAATAAATTAACAGATATCTCTTACTAATTCCTCTAAATTTAGTGAAGCCTTTTTTTAACCCACTACTGCACAATTTTGACATCAAGACTACAAATTTAAAAAGTCACGTGTTGAAATCAATATTCATTTATTTATTTGCTCATTTTTTCTTTTGTGCCTTTAGTAGCATGCACTTCATTTTGCAATGAATGCTAAAATATAAGAGAGCCCTGGCCGAGTGACTCAGTGTGGTTGGAGCATCGTCCTGTGCACCAAAAGGTTGCTGGTTTCAGTTCCTGGTCAGGGCACATACCTGGGGTGCGAGTTCGATCCCTGGTCAGGGTACATACAGGAGGCAACAGATTGAGACCTCTCTCTCTCAAGTCAATAAAGAACATATCCTCAGGTAAGGATGGATAGAAGGAATGGATAGATAGATAGAAAGATAGATAGATAGATAGATAGATAGATAGACAGACAGATAGATAGAATGTAAGAGATACATTCTCCCACCAAAAACCTCACTGTTTGGGGGGTGTATTAGTTTCTTATTGCTTCTGTACCAAAATCACCACAAACTTAGTGGCTTGAAACAAGACAAATTTATTGCCTGTTTTAGAAGTCAGAAATCCTAAACGATTTTGCAACTAAAATCACAGTGTTGGCAGAGATATGTTCCTTCTGGAGGCTCTAAGGAGAATTGTTGCTTTGTCTTTTCCAGTCACGGGAGGCCAGCCATAAGCCTTGACTCATGGCCTCTTCCTCACCTTCAAAGTCTATCATTCAACCTCTGTTTCTGTCATCCGTCTTGTTCCCTGTTACTATGGCCTTTCTTCTTCTAAGGACACTAGGCCTATCTCCCCAGCTCATGATCCTCTATTTAATCACACCTGCATGTAAGGTAACGCCGTCACAGGTTTGGGGATTAGGACACAGACGACTTTGGAAGACCATTACTCAGCCTCCCACAAGGACACTTAAGAAAATAAAACCATGAATCTCAGCGAGAACTCTGCTCTTTATTCTTTAAGTCCTTTCTGTGAATCTTACTGATTCAACATTTGGAAAAGGCTTAGTTACCTGCTAAGCCAGGTCGCAGCACAAGTGAACCTCAGAGTAGAAGAACAGATGGTATATGAGGGTCCTGACTTTAGAAGACAGATTAACACCAGGACAGGAAACACAAAAATAGTACAAAATAGTGACCTTAAAACACCAAGCAAGCTAGTGTATCCATGAAGGCAGAGATGTGTATAAAGAATATTAGAAGCACCTAAAATAAACATTCTAAATGTTTTACAACACGGTCAATAGGATCCTGATGTTTAAAGTGCGTAAGCATATATATATATATAGTCACAGAAAAAATTATAAAGACTATAAAGCTAAAATCAAGGTTTAACAGAGATTTTGCTAAAAAGCATTGCTGAATAGTGAAAATAAAGATATCTTTTATTTTCTTCTTACCTTCTCTAACTCCTCCAATAATGAATATATATTATCTTTACAACCAAAATAATATATGCTGAAGTACAATGTTTAACGATTTGGTAGTTAAAAGTATAGGGCTTCAGTTCTCTAGAAACATTCAATTAAATTAGAATACCCTTTTCTGCTCTAAGGGCACATTAGTTTATCAACTGTTCCAGTTTGATGTTTAAATTAAAGATCTGCCCTATAATGTTACCAAGCAACATTCTGATTATTCATTGAATCAATCAGTGAGCTTCAGGGAAACAGAGAGCCTGGAATTGGTATTTTAATCACT
>VMDR010008240.1:0-37365 GCA_007922815.1 Macrotus californicus | reverse complement strand
GCTCCAAAGACCTTTCTAACCCAGAGACCTTCTTTTGACTCTTACACATGCAAGTATAGATTCCTAAAATGAAATTCTAGATTAAAACACATTTTAAATGTTAAGAGGTATCACTAAATTATCCTCCAAAGAATTGTATCAAAGGTCACTTCCCCTAATAGCATGAGAGTTCCTCCTGAGATAGGGTGCATGGCAAATCCGCCGCAAATGACAGAAGCTACAGGAACTGTGAAGAAGATGGTAAGGTGATCTCCCCACAAGATTCACGGTTTAAAACCATCAGAGACTAGGTCAGTGCAACATGGCAACTCATTTCATGCAAAGGGAGCCTTCATTATATGTTCATAATGCAGTATGAGCATGCTGAACGACGCACCCCACACCACAAAGGTCAGAAACAGAAAGCCCATATCAGGACCCAAAATCAGGCCTGCTGTAGCTCCTCTGAGAAATCTCCACCCCTTTCCCAGGAAGATCCTGACTATTCCTCCCCCTCATTGAATACCCTCCCCCATAATTAAATGAACCTCAATAAGGAAGCAAATTCTACTAACGGTGGGGCTGTTCTGTCTGTGGAGTAGCCCCCTCTTTGTCTCACTGCTTCACCAGCAAACTCATTTCCACTTTAACTGATAGGCTGGCTTGAGTTTAAATTCTTTCCTGCGTGAAGCCAGCAACCCCTGTAGGTCACAGAGCCTCAGGTCCCAGACAGACCTCTGGAATGCCCTCAACCTTAACCATTACAAAGTTATATTAATTTTCAAATCATGATTAGCATTTATATTATATCTGTGAATTACCTGTTCTTACTTTGTGCTGATTTAAAGACTGTGGTCATTTGTGTATTTTCAAACTGACTTGTGATCTGTTAAGAATATCATTTTGAGGAGAAGTCATATATATTTTATCTCATTCTCTTCTTGATGTTTTGTTTATAGTGTCTTTCTCTGTAAGGAGTTTAGAGTTTCAGTCTTTTTTCTTTATGGCTTTTGGGTTTGAGATATTCCATCTAAATCTATCCTCACCTCTAAAGTTAAAAAAAAAATTCTATGTTTTATTCAATGAAAATTACAGGTTTTTAAATATTTTGGGGTAAGGTGTAAAATAGATATATGTTTTGTCCCCCTCCCCCAACTTTGGGAAAAACCATTTACTGAATTAGCCCAAAACTACTGACTGAATAATCCATCATTTTTTTAATCAACTTGAAACATCACTTTTATCATACAGAAGAACCTGTTCTAGAACCTGTTCTTATACCACTACCACTCTGTTTTAAATAGTGCACCTTTGTGGCATTATTTGATATTTTTGAAGGTATATCCCCCTTTCCTAGTCTTTAAAAATTATATTTGTCAATGTTCTTTCAATACTTATACTTCATATTTCTCTTTGGTGTTGTTTGTCTTAGACAATTAGATGGAACCTCCATAGTAATGTAAAACAGTAGCACTGCTGGGAACACCTGTGATTTTTCTTAACTCTGACCACGCAGCCCCTGATGGCTCACTGTTACAGGCAACGTTAGCTGTTGGAAGGGCCATTGACTTTGTCCAGCAACCCCTCTCATGCTCCCAGCCTTTATGTCATAGGCCCTGCCCACGATCTGTGTTTCTGGGAATGTGATCCCTTTTACGCCCATCAGAGTATCCATTTCCCTGAACAAAGTGAATGGTTTAAAGATAAATACATGACTCAAGGCTAGCCAATAAAAATACTCCCTCAAAATTTTTCATTGGTGTTTGCAAGGGGAAAATCTCTCAACTGTCAAGTAATAAACGGCAAGGTATAAATCTTAAAGTGCTGGCAGCCAGGTTTCACCTAAAACTCCCCTATTATCACCAACAAAAAGCTCTCCTTCTCTTTCTTGGCATCATCTCATCACATCAGGTAGCTGTGCTTCTTGAACCGTGAGTAAGATCTGATATTTATCTCACTTGCATGTCCTTTCGTTAGATTCAGCCTGTCCTGCCTCTTAGATCTTACTTGAATCCTAAATCAATCACCCAATGCAGTTGCTACAATTCTACAGATTTGTGATATCAACATTTTAACACAATGTCAGTAAATATATTGAACAGGATAGGAAAGAGAGGATTAGAGAGCCTTTAGGGGGGCAGGGGTATATGAGCCACCACACTGAGAGGCCGGCTCTGACTTTGAGTATGGGTTCCATTACAGCGCCTCTACCTGTTAACTGCGTGACTTTGGGGAAGTTAAGTGCCCTGTGTCCCAACGATCTCATTTATCATATGGGAATAACATACAATGGGGACAAAACAATAATAGTACCTGATGCCTAGGGCTTCCATGAGAACTAAACAAGTGCTTCCTGTAGAACAAGATGTGACAGCTGACTAATGATTGAGGCCAGGAAGTGTTGGTTAAGGGCAGCGCATTTAGATTCAGGTTGTGCTGCCACTCACCACTTACGAGTCATTTGAGCATAAGCAAGCTATCTGTCATCTCTGAACCCAATGTCCCCTCTGAGAAATGAAGACTGTAATCTTATCGACTTCACAGGGTCGTTATGAGAATTACGTGTCATGATGCACGTGAAGCACTTCACACAGTAGCTGGTCACAGCCACCCCTGGATTAAGTGGAGCATTGTTGTTGTTGTGGTTGCTGTTGTTGTTGTGATTTGTGACATCTTTTGGTTCTTTTGGCTCCTGTGCATTGTTTTTGCCATTATTTTTTATTACCCGGGTCTCTTTTCAAAACCAACTATTTGGCCATCAGTGCTTAAATAAATCTTTGTTCTTTCAAAGGAAATAAAATGAAATAAAATAAAACTTTTCATGTGTATTTCCCCCCAATTTTTATACCTTTCCCTACAATAGACTTTTAAACATGCTGTTTAAATATACCACTTTAAAGAGTTCATAAATCTTTGAAGCCTGCTGTTTATTTTCCTACTTGTGTTTCAAGTTTCTTTTATTATATGTAGAAAATTATGCTCCGACTTTAAAACAGTGCTGCTTGCTGTTAATTCTTCAGGCTTCAATTGCCCTTGAAATGAGGCTAAGTCTTTTTACATTTTTATTATTTTAGGATTCTCAAGTTAGGAAAAAAAATAATAACTGGACGTAAGGACCCTCACCACCACCTTGCCCTGATACTCTATCAGAGTATGTATGCGCTATCACACAAAATCTCCACTCAGGTGCCAGACACAAAAGCAATTTTCTATATGGGGAAATAAGGATTGCTGCACTCAATTGCATGCTGGGAAGCTCTTCCTTGGGGCTTGGGTGGCAGGTGAGTGTGAGAAGAATGGTGAGCCTGGGCTCCTGGCAGCCATGCATCACACCTCTGCTTGTTCATCGGGACATTTGCTCCTGCTGCTAGACGCCTGTCTGCAGATGCTCTTAAGAATTATTTTCTTGTCTCCTTACTCAAGGTTGGCCCCCATCCTTCTGCAAAAGGGCTCTGTAGGCTCTCCTGATCTTGGAACTCACTCCTTCTTTTGTCTTTTTCTTGCACATTGACCCATGTGAGTCTGTAAACTTGTGCCACCTCTCTCTTCACATCCTTCTTCCCATGCCTGGTGCCCAGAAGAACTGACCCCCAACCATACAAGCTAGAACTCTATGGACTACTCGGTTGGCTATTACCTTGAGAATTTGAAATAACTACAGATAACAGATTTCCCAGTTCATTCTGTCTTGGGTGGGGCAGAGAAGTCTGGATGACTAAAAAGCTTCCCAGTGAATGTTGATGCACCTCTGGGTTTGGGAGTTATGTTTTACATGTTACTGCCGCAGCAGGTTCCTAAATCACGGTTCCAGTCATGACAAGTTTCTGCTCAAGATATTTTAAAGTTTCTCCAGTGCCTCCAAACTAAATTCAAAATCCCTAACCTGACGTATAAGAACACCACAATTGGTCCCAACAATGATTAACTTTTGTTTTTCATTACTCCCATGTACATATCATTGACTCTAGTCAAATTTTACATAAGGCATTTCACAGGTTTTGGGGCCTCTGATTTAAAAAATGCCTTGCCTGCTATATGGAATGCCCCCTCCTACCTTCATCAGCTTTTGAAACCTTTCCTATCTTTTAAGAGTCAAATCAAACTCTATATCAGAGACTTGCCTAGCCTTCATTTTCCACCTTCACCGCAGTGAAGGGGTGAAGGTATTCATTCATTTAGTCAGCAAGTATTTACCAAGAAGCAACCAAGTGCCTGGTGGTGAGGAAGGACCTGGTGATGAGGAAGGACCTGGTGATACAGTGCCTCATAAAATAGAGCCTTCTTGGAGTTTACAGTCTAGCAGATTTGTGCGTTTGAACCCTTACGGTGCTTGGTTTATACCTTTCTTATGACACTGACCTTGTATAAGTTGTGTCTGTGCATATTCTGCATCCTCCCCTAAACTGTGAAGTCATCTTTTGTGCCCTGCAGCATCTGCTGTAGGATTATGCACATTGCTGGTGCTCATCAAATTGTTATTGGACTGAATTAAATTCCTCCGCAGGGATGAGCACAAAGTAGATGCTCAATATTGATTGACATTAAGCACTTCAACTACCAAGGATTATTCTCTGCAACAGGAAAAAAAAAAAAAAAAGCTTTATGGATACCAAAGCAGAGCAAAACAGCCAAAACAATGTTAAATTTCTAAGGATAAATGTGTTTTATCAAAATGTCCTTAACATTAGACTCTGAAGGTAGAATGCTTTGAATTACCCTTCAGAGGAAGGTACTGAAATAATTACAAACCCATGTATGATTCATCGACCACGTTGCTGAGCGGAGATAAGAGAATACGCACACAGTGCCCATGTCAGCTTAATTCTCAGGAATAAAGCTGAAGAGTTTCCTTTCTTGAAAACCTCAAGCTCGGCAGGTTCAAGAAGAAATAATAGTAATAAAAAACGCCTTGGAGGTATGTGACTCGCCTCTAAATCCTACAATGAATGTGCTTTGTTGAACATTAGTGTCAGCATGTCACAACGTCAGCTCACTGGATGTGGTATAACTCCTGTAAGTCTTCTTAAAACGTCAAAATATAGGCTGTCGCTCTCTTTTTTTCCGTGGTGAAATAAGAAATTGTAATAAATTTCTCTGCTCTATGCAGGCTGCTGGACAGGTCTGTTTTCCGGCTCCCAGACTACTTGTCAAATGGTCCTACCCCAGAGGATCATGAAATGTTGTTCAGTGATTGGTTTCCTGTGTTTACTAAAAGGCTAAAAGGCAGAGTTTCCAGGGAAAGGCAGGGGATCGACAGAAGAGCAAACCTGGGAACCTGTCTGCTCAAAGAGAGAGCCTGTTTACACAGTGCTTCTGTGCCCATCATTATGTGGGGCAAACGCTAGACGCTCAACACCTGCTGACAGGTGACTGTTGAATGAATCCTAGCTGGGATGTATGGAGGCTGGGGAAGATGCTGGGAGGACACTTTGTAAATCTATGGTGCTCTTTCATGGGGGGATCCAAGTGATAGGGCTTCAACAGAAGTCCAGAGAAACATAACTCAACGTACAGGATTTGGCACGAATAACGCCCCTGTCTTATTATGAAATCTTTTATTACAAAATTGCATGTAATTCTGTAATATAACAATATCACACTTAGGCACACTATCTGACATTTTAGGTGAAATGTTCAAATTAAAACTGTAAATTATTACAGCCATATTATTATCCTACTGACCGCACTCAAGCAGGCATTACTTCTGCCAGACCCTGTATATTACCAACCTCTGTCCTCCGTTCTTTTTAAAAATATCCTATTATACTAGCAATTATAAGATTCTTGAGGGAAGGGTATACAGGGTGGGGAAAAAGTAGGTTTACAGCTGTTGGTATGGAAAATAACTCAATAATTAATAAATAAAAATACCAGAATAAACTGTTTTCACATACAGCTGTAAACTTACTTTTGCCCTACCCTGTACAGCTCACACATCCTGCGTATCCTTCGTAGCTCCAATGTACCTCTGAGCATACTTGATTCAGGTTCATTAACTAATGAAGAGTGGGAAGAAAACAGGCAAGAGGAATGTCTTTGATGTCAACACACGCGACAAACCCACAAGCTCCAGGAGAAGATACGGTGTAAACTCTCACTGGGGCTTGAGACACCTGGGCTTCTGCTGTCCCTACTCCTTCCAGTTGGTCCAGGCTCCTCTTACCAATCCACACCTCTCTTTTGTTACTGCTGGAATACTAGAACAGTGTCTGATGGAAAATAGAAAGTAAACACACATTAGAATCCTTTCCCAGCATTTACTTCCACTTGCCTGATCCCTTTCCTGTATGATGAGCCTACTTTTTTGGCTGGCTCCGTAGAAGTTGCTTGAAAGCATAGGAAGCCACTTTCTGCCACTTTAGTAACATATTGTACTCTTTGGAATAACCAACAGGAATTTTTTTTTCCTTTTTTTCCCTACAGTGATCCCATGTCTCAGACAAAAAAAAAATCTGAATCTGAAGTGACTCAAATAGTACCCTCAGGGCTGACATGCTTAAAGACATTCACAGGCACAAAAACCTTTCTGAGAACATCTGTCTCTTTAAGAGCAGTCCAAATACATTTGACTGGCATCGTCACCAAGAATGAAAACCCCTCAGTCAAGCCTGATGGACACTCCCCTTGAAATTGGTGTCCCAAGCCAACTCTTCAAAGTGAGCTATTCTCTTAGCCCATGCTCTGTCCCTCAACTTTTACGATAGCATCATACATCAAGAGAGTAAAGGAGCTCATCAGATTTGCCAGGACTTACAAGGGTGGTGTGGCTTTGTAAAAAGACTCTTGGATTAAAGGAAAGAGCAGACCTTCTTTTCAGACCTAAATCACTTCCTAACTATGTGACCAAGGGCAAGGCAAGCCTTCTTTCTTCAAAGTGAACATGTGTCCCACAAACTCTCATAGAACTTCTGAGGACTTTAGGAGTTAATGAAACTGCTTTGAAATGCTGCCCACGCGTAAGGTAGGGGCTGTCCTGTGATATTCACAGAGATGAAGCCACAGCCCTGTTACTACTGAACTTTTTGTCTGCCTTCATTCACTCAATCCATCCACAAATATGTCTTGAGTCCAATGTGCCAGCAAGTGCTCTAGACATTGGGACACAGACGAAGCCTTGGCCCTCGTGAAACTTCAGCACTAGCAGAGAGACAGATAGTAAGTGCCTAGAAACAAAACGACACAGCAGTGGGGGTAGGCCGGACTGGGGTGGAGGGGAGTAATAATATCACACACAAGGTGAGCAGGAATGGCTTCTCTGATATAGTGACACGTGGGCAGACTCCTGAGAGAAATGAAGGGCAAAGCCATGAGAACATCTGGAGAAGCCGTATTTCTGGAGCAGTATCTGGAGCTGCAGAAAGGACAGACAGTGCAAAGGCCCTGAGAAGAGTGTGTGTTCAGTGTCCTCCAGGAACAGGAAGGAAGGTGGTGTGTCTGGAGCTTCGGGAGTGAGGCTCAGAGTGGTCAGAGAAACAGTCTGATGTCGAGGGGTCAGGGCGTAGTCAAGGTGTGGACTCAGCATTGCTCTGGGTATGATGAAAAGGCATTGGAGAGCTTTGAAGGGAGGAGAAGCAAGATTGTCTTCCTTTTTAAGGAGAATTCTCAAACTGGAGGGTAAATCACAAGTGGGCAGGGACAAAGGCTGAGAGACCAGTTAGAGGCATTCTGTCCCACTGCAATGAGAAGTTACGTAATCTGGAGTCAGGAATGACGGTGAAGCTAGTGATTCTGGCTGTGTCTTTAAGATAGAGTCTACGGGACTGCTGACATATTGGACAAGAGGTGTAGAGAATAAAATGAGTAGGGAATGATTTCAGGTTAAAGTAGATTTTCTTTGTGGGGCAGAGGGTGGGAAGGGAAGGAATTAAAGAGACCAAACTTAATATTACTGCTTTCTTTAAAATTATGTATTGTATTCCTAATAATTACGATATGATTTCTGACCTCAAAGGAACACACAATCATTTAGGTAAACAAGACCCAAATGAGGCATGGGAAAAGTTAAACAAAAAATATTTAACTGACAACTAATTACAAATCTCAGAGTTTTAAAAATATGTGACTACTTTTAAATGAAAAAAAAAAAAAAAGAAACAGTGTATCACCTAATAAAATTATCTCTGGACAGTTTGTTGAAGCCAAGGTTGAAATCCCAGTGCTGCTGTGATTGTGCCATCTGGGGCTGATTAGCCAGAGTAGCCCCAACATTATGATACAAAAGTTTACTTTTCCTAATCCAATTTAGTCTGATAGACCTGGGTTCAAATCATGACTTCAGCACTTGTTAGTAGTGTGACCTTGGGCAAGTTCCTTAAATGCCCCAAACCTAGTTCCTTCCCTCCTCTGTAAATGTTGAATGATAATGCTAGATAGCTACAAGGCGGGGAGAAGTAAAAACCCAGAATTTATTTATAAAAAAATTGTGTCTTTATTCTACACTTTAAAACTTCAGGCACCCTCAGAGTGCTCTCCAGTTGATGGAATACACCTATTGAGACATTTTTTTCCCACTGCTCAAATAGTTTTTGAACTGCCATTTTTTGTTTCACCTCTTCCACATCGGCAAAACATTTCCCTTTGAGGACTTTTTCATCTGGAGAAACAAAAAAAAATTACTTGGGCCCAGGTGGGGTGAATAGAGGGATGGGGCACAGAGGTCATGCATTTGTGGTCAAAAAATGCTGAACACTCAGTGAAGTGTGGGCAAGTACACTTGTAAATCCCCTTCATGAAATGGGCAACGTGATGAAAGAGTCCTCCAAAAAATTCACTGAAGTCGAACACAGCCTCTCACCACAGGGCCAGCTGGTACACTGCTACAGACAGGTTCCTAGAACCTAGCAGGGGAAGCCTGTACTACAAGGGGCTCACCCTCCAGGAGATAATTCCAGTTTTGGGGGTCCCTCCTTGTATTGGTACTGTCCTTGAAGATGATGTACCTGTGATATTATATTTGACACATAGCTTTCAATAGTATTGGCTGTTGTTGTCGTTACTTCCTCTGTAAGGCCTGCCACAGATTCCACAAGTCAGCCTCACTCATTTGGGCCCTCACTATTCAGAGTATTCTTTTCACACATATCTGGCTTCAGCTACAAACTATTCAATGGCAAGAATTGTTTTTATATTCTTCCCCTTCTGCGAGAGTCTGGCACTGTGCTGAGTGCTGAAGAAGTAAAAGATGCATCTGCTACTTGACACAAGCAGTGCAGTACAAGGATGTTTCTAATTGGTGTGCAGCAGTAGTACACGGGGTCCTTTGCTACTTGGTCAGCAGCAGTGCGATATGAGGCGGCACGCCTTCTAAATTGTACAAGTGGTAAAAAATGACATGAACTTCACCACTTTGCTCCTGGGAAGGGCTATCACAACAGAGTATTACAAACTGAGTAGCTTAACCAACAGAAATTTATTGTCTCAGTTCTGAAGGCTGCAAGTTCAAAAATGTTGACAGGGTTGAGTCCTTCTAAGGGTTGCAAAGAAGGATCTGTTCCCTGCCTCTCTCCTCGTTTCTGGGGCTTTCTGCCTACCCCCGCGTTCCTTAGCTTGTATAAGCACTACCCCATCCTCTGCCTTCATCTCCACGTGGCTTTCTCCCTGCGCCTATCAGTGTCCAAATTTCCCATTTTTATAAGGACATCAGCTCTACTGCATCAGAGCCCCTTTCCCCATTCCTGTATGATCTCATCTTAAGTAACTATATCTGCAACAACCCTATTTCCAAATAAGGTCACGTTCTGAAGCACTAGGGGTGAGGACTTCAACACACTGTAACACAGTTGTGCTGCATGCCATTCCGTAGGCTTTCCATGTCCAGGACCTTGACTTTCTCCAGCTTTCCTCTTCCCTGTATTATTCAGTTCGGTTTTCTGACTAGAATTTAACAAGCCCACACCCATGCGATGGCTGTGGCGGCACTCTGTATTCTTATCACTGCTGACTTGCCACCTTGCAACTCAGCCCTTGTGCTCTGCAGAGCAAGTGAGTTTGCTGTCTTGGAAACATTCCAGACACTAAAAAAAGCAAACAGAACAACTTGTTTGAAGGACCGTTTGATGGCCCACTCGTCATTCCCACACTCATGCTGTCTTTGCTTATGTCTCCTTCCTCACGGGCCTATCCTTCTGGCAAACTCCTTCAGACAGAGTTTTCTCCCTCCTGCAGCTCAGCCCACCCTCGCGGAGGATCGTGCAGGCAGCCCGTGCATACAAACGACCCACATAGGCACCACGGAGCAAGGTCAATGAAGAGCAGTTTTAGTTCCATGGCCATCTCCACACCCCTCCTCTCCATTTATATTTTCAACATATGGTTGGATTTTTAATATCGCTTTAATGTTTTCTTTTCTATTTAATTATTTAAAGATTTAATAACGAACTGCTGAGAATCAGTCGCACACAAGAGATACTTTCTTTGACTTCTTGCTCTCTTTTTCTATGTTTGCCTAAGAGTTCATTTAGGCCACTGGAAACTGAAAGCACAGAGCTAAGAGGAGAAAAGAGAAAAGCTAAATGCGTTCGGAAAAGGGTGTCTGTAGGTGAAATCAAACTCTGCGCAATGTTTGATATATATCTCTTATCTGCGATAGGCAGGAGTGATGACCAAGGAACACCAAAACAAATAACTTTAATTTCGTTTCGTATCTAATAGTACAAAGCCAGCAGCTTACATGTCAAAGATTTTTTTCCTCAAATAAATTACTTTTGAGATTGGTTTTGAGTATTGGGGGCAAGGAGAAGAAAGAGTATGTACTGCTATAGGGACCTAGTCCTATTGACAGAAAAAGCGATTTTTAAAATATGACATTTAGAATTTTAAATGGTTTGTTGCTTAATATTTTATAATGCCCTTTCCCCATTTCTATTCATTGTCTGTATAAGCTAACCCCGTTTGGAAGACAATCACTCATTAGCATTTCCCACCGATAGTTTGGAACAACCAACTCCTCCAGCCGGTGCTCCAGGCTCTAAGGACCCACCCAGAAGCAGCACCAACTCTACCCTGGCCTTCACAGCCAGACACAGCCACGCCTGTGGGACAGAGCTAACAGAATGGCAGCTGTAATGCATGTGCTCCAGCGTGGGAGGCGTAGGAGGCTGTAGAAGCTCAGAGGAAAAGCACTTAACCCATATTGGCAGAAAACAGAAAACGTTTCCTCAAAGAAGAGACAACTATCACAAAACCTGAAAAACCAACAGAAGCATGACCGATGGGGTGTGGTAAAGGTAAGTCATGGAGTTTATGGAGAAGGAACTACTACTTAGCCATTTTCTATCTGTGTATTTTAAATAAGAATAAGAAATTAAGCATTTTACAAACAACTCTGGAAACTCTTCTCCTAAAGGCAAAATCTCAATGACTTTCTCTGGAAGAAGGCCCTCCTTATTCTCACCGAGTGACTACATCTGGTGCTCTATTTACTTGCTCCATCCAAAACTGCTAAGAGAAAACCCACGTGTGCATCTGCTGACAAGGAGGTTTCCTGGACCAGGACCTCTCAACCTCTTGGAGTCTTAACTTTTCAAATGGCCAAAAGGCCATCCAGAAAAACTCTGAGAGTGGAATCAAGAGACTTTGCTTGACTTTGAACTAAGGGTTCGCATCCCTTGAAATTCTCCCTGTGCTAGATTCCGTAGGCCCTTACATCCTATTTTCACACTTATTTAAAACTGTGACACTTATTTGCAAATCAAAATGCAATTAAAAGTATATATACCAAAGAAGTTTATATGCCATTATGAATTTTTTTCCTGACTCTGTGACGTGCATTTAAGTTAACTTTCTTGTTTTAGGGAGCACATATTTATGAAATACATAGTTGGAATATTTTTAAAAAGACAATGAGCAAGTAAAACTTTATTTTTTCATTTTCAAGGTGTTTCTCCATGACTTCATTAATGAAAAAGTTAGTTATTTCTTATCATCCTGAGTACCATGAAGCATCTGCCCGTCCTGTCTTATAACGCACCATCTTTCTGCCAAAATGAAACCAAAGAAATGACATTGTTGGCTTTGCAAAATGTCATTTGGATCAGATTGGAATACGTGCTTTTTATAAACAATAACCTTTATACCAAAAGGGTTTATTGAGCACCTACTACTTGCCAAAAATTGTCCTAAACACAAAAGCCCCCCACCCCCCAAAAAAGTCATGAAACAGGTTTATAGTATTTTAGTTGGGAGGAGAAAATAAATAAAACAAACTATACAGTATATTAGAAGGTGATAAGAACTGTCAGGAAAAAGAAAGCAGACAAAAGAACAGAGAATGCTGGCACAGAGTTGCTATTTTAAACAGGATGATTGGAAGATGGCCCTTAAGCAATCACTTGAAGAAAAGGGAGAACAAGCCTTGCATTTATCTGCAAGAGTGTTCCAGGCAGAGGAAACACTTAATGGAAAGGCCTTCAGCTGGCCTGGCACATTCAAGGAGCCCCAAGGGGGCCAGTGGCTGGAGTGAAGTAATGAGGGCCAGGTTGTTGGGACTCCACATGCCATGGAAGACCACTCCCGCTTTTACTCTGAGTAACAGGGTTTTGCATAGAGGCCTGAGATGCTCTGATGTCTCTCTGGCTGCTGTGTTGAGTGATGAGAGTGGACACAGAAACTAGTGAGGAGGCCACGGCAGTAGGTCAGGCAAGAGACAATGGTGGCCCGGCTGTGGTGGTTGAAGTGGTATCCATGGGTCAGATTTAGGATTAATTTTAAAGCAAATCCAATAGCTTTTATCCATAGGTTGAAGGTGAGGTATAAGAGAAAAAGAGAAATCAGGTGACTCCTAAGTTTTTGGCCTGACCAACCAGAAGAATTGAGCTGCACTAAACTGAGTTGGGTAGACATCACATAGGGTAGGTTCGGGCCTGTTTTTCTTGGAAGAACAAAAAAAATATATCAGTACACTTTCACCTATCTCCATAAAACTACGGTATAAATTTTCAAAGTCTCAGATGTGAATTTTTCTCCTGATGCCAATTGTCACAGATTAACAGCACACCTTACCTGCAAAGCACTTACTGACAAACTTATCTGAATGGAGAAATGAAAAACAAAAACAGCACACCTCCTTTGAAAAAAAGGATTATTTACTCTTTATTTATTTATAAGTGCTAACATTTTGCCATTTTCCATTGAAATTTCTGGTTGCAGTTGAAATGCAGACATTTCCCTAACCCATTAATTTCCCTCATTACTTCCTTTGCCACAGACGCTTTTGAAGTTTGCAGAGGCGCAGTCTGGCCTGGGAGCTGAAATAGAAAGCAGAGGTAGCATATCGCTGGCCCCATCTTGCCAATTGACCTTCCTTTATTGTTCTCTGTTTCCAGTAATCTTGCGCTCTCCTTGAAAAATAAATCCAAATGACTCAAAGCCATTTACAATCTTTCTCTCCAATTCCTTTCCCTTCCAACTCATTTCATGTTTATTACTCTTTTTGTATGAAATAGTTCTGCCTGAACTATCCATTTACTTTCGTTTCTCAAAATGTTAAAACACCTCTTTTTGTAAACTCCCATTGTATTCATTTCATCAAACTCCATCATAAATCTAAAAAATCAACATCAATGTGATCGTTATCATCTTCAAATAATACATGTTAAGGAGTTGATATGGTCTGTGGTGTAGGGCAAAGACTACAAACTATAGCGCAGTACAACAGAGTGGTCTAGAAACTCCAGCAAAGGGCCGAATTGACCTGATGAAGCAACGTGTTTCCCCGTCCTTGCAAAGACTGATGCAGGAAGAGGAGTATTAGAGAAAGGAATATATTTATGTATGCTAGAACCTGGGAAATAAAATATATTTAAAATTATATATTTAATAATTGGTGATTGTGCTAGTAATAGAGGTAGCAGAAATAGTAACGAGCTATTGGAGGGGAAAGGAGAAAAGAAGAAAAATAATAGAAAATTTAAAGTGGCCTGTAATACCTCCGCACAGAGAAAGCCCTCATATTTTTGATAGTTTATTTCAGACGGATGGATGGATGGATGGATGGATGGATGACAAAAAGGGAGGTAGAGAAAAAAGGAGGAAGGAAAGTTGGAAGGAATGAAGAGAGGGAGGGAGGGAGAGAAGAGACAGGAGTGACAAACTTCAAAGGCTGTTTTTTTTTTTTGCCTTAGTACTTGAATAACACGTTGATAAATGTAAGATTCTCAGTTCAAAACATTTCCCTTCAGAATTCTGTAGACATTGTAGCATTACTTTTTAGCCTTCTATGTGGCAACAGAGCATTCTGCTAATAATCTGATTCTTGTTTTTCATAAGCATATTGTCCTCTTCCTTAATGTATAGAATTTTCTCTTTACTGCTTCTCAGAGGTTTCACAAATATGTTCCCAGATGTTTCTTTTTCTGGTTTAATTTTTCTTCTCCTCTGTCAAGTTTTTATTCACATCAGAAAATTGTATTTTTATTTATTTATTTTTTGCTTTTTTATTTGCTATATTCTTTAGTTCTTTTACTATTATTCGACAGACATTGGATATCTTAGACATATCTTCCATACCTCAGGAGAAAAGGCAACCATTTTCTTCCCCAGCACTGAAGAAGTTGCTAATCATAGAAACTCTGACTGCAATGAATGTGAGCAAAGAGGGAGCTCCCCTTCTGAGCCCGGAAGCCCCTCACCCATTGCCCTATTCCATTTTGTTCCCTAGAATCAACACCCATGCTGCATTCTCCCATAAGCCCTTTGCCCCATTTGTTTAAAGAATTGTTCCTGTGTCTCTAAACTAGAGCAAAGGCTGTCTTAGCAAGAGTGAAGATTGCAGCAGTTGGTCCCGAAGGCCTTTTAATAATTACCTCACTAACCATCCTTTGGATTATTTCTGCCTGCAAGTCTTGCATCTCTGATATAGTGATTTTTCCTGAATTTAGCTGGAAAAATTCACTCTTGAATAGTACCCCATTTTGTTTTTATGGGTCACAGTCACTCCTCTGTCAAGCCAAGTTTATCTGCTATGTGTCTTCCACATGGCTGATGGTATTTTTCTGAACTGCTAATGGTATTTTTTCCAAGGCTGCCAAAAATAAGTTTGTGAGTATTTTTATTGCCCAATGGTATGCTGAGGCTCTGTCCTGCTTAGGTTTCTAGTTTCACTTTGGTTTATTCTTATTTTTATATATATATTTTTTTCTATCACTTCAGTAGGATCATAGAAGAAGAAAAGACAAATTAGTTTTTTAGTCAGACATCTTGGAGTTGTTAAATTGTGTTTGAATTGTTTATTTCCATGACTGTCTATCTCCACTAGATGATAAGTCCCTTATGTCAAGATCCCCATATTGCTTCACTTTCAGGTACCTTCTCTGACATCTGGAAGATACGAAATAGAGGTTCCATAATGAATAACTGTTTAAATTAGGCAGAGTGGCTATAAACAAATATATTAGTATATTATGTGTATATAAATAAGCCACAAAAACGGTCATCTCTTCACCTTGACCGAGAGGGACAGAAAAGGAAATCTCCATCATGTCCGCTGCACTTCCATTTTGCCGTGCAGAGACGGAAGCTTTGTAAGGAAGGCAGCGTTTTTTTTGGAGCTCACCCCAGGGTCAGGGGAGAGGCGAGGTAGGAAGCAGAGGGAGAGACACTTCTCAGCTGCTCTCCTCAACCTTTTCTCCCAGGAAATTTTATCCCTGTCGTGCACCTTCCACACTGTATTGATCATGCCTCCTCTTCTCTGCATTTCTTGCTCAGCTTTATTTCTCTGGCTACCATCTGGTTTCCTGCCTTAACTTTGGTTACCACAGTTGAATGCCCCTCTGACAAAGTGCAATCCTGAGTCTGTTCCTTGCTGTTGCCCTCTCAGGCTGGGCATCAACACTTGTCTGACCTGATTACATAAGAACTGGACAAGTCTGTATATTTTTGCCTAACTTTTCTCAGTTACATATCTTAACCCTAATATAATAATTGCCTCTCTCCTCCCTCTGTCTAGGGATAATGGTAAGTATAATGCATCATCATTTATTTTCAGAGTCCCCAAGAAGCATAAATAGTTACTAATATTCAAGAGCCAGGATGACTACGAGCAAAAAAGAGAGTTAAAGCACTGTGGGTTCCCAGGTTACTAGCCACTTGCCCCATCCTCTCCCACACAAATTAAAAGAAGTAATAAATATTTATATGCATTAACAAGTCAAAATAATCAAGGCTGATCTTTTTAAAATTGCACGTAACAAGAGAGCACAAAAGATTATTGTAGCACTGTAAGGCAAAGAGCGGATGATTGAATAAATTTACATGCTTTGTTGTTAGTCATTCTAGCAGCTAGTGTAGCCAACCATTTCCTTATCTGAAGAAGAGGTGTTGCTTTGGATCATTTTGAGGCATTGAAATTACTGAACTAGAGAGTATGCTGTGAATTTCTACACATAGCAAGAAGTTCTGCAGTGACATATTACATTTGTAATTCAGGAATGAATCTGATTTATTGTTTAAATTTGTGAAAATGGACCAGTTTCTGGGGTAAAGTAGGATGCATGATATTAACCATAGCAAGTTAAAATAAGTGAGTGAAAATAATCACTGGAGATAAATTCACTCAATCAAAGGCTTGTTTTATCATATGCAATTTTTCTGGATTTATGGTGGTCAGTAACTTTGGATACTTTTCAGACCTTAGAAAAAGGAACTCTGGAGAAGCTAACTGGGGCAGAAAATGGGCAGACTTTCACAAAATTAATTTCCTCTTCTTCTACACAATTACCCCAACGCTACATTTCCCAGGCACCTCTGCAATGAGACATAGCTTTGTACTGGAATGTGAATATCACCACTTTCACTGCAGGTTCACAAGATCCCATGTGTGATCCTTCCCTTTCCTTCCCCCATCATCTGGCTGAATGTAGAAAACTCTGAGGGACTAGAGGAGGATAGAGCCAGACGATGGAAGGAATCTGGAGCCAAAAGGTCATGAACTAACAAGGAAGCCTCACACTGAACTGTTGCATAAATAAGATTAAGTTTCTGTTGTGTTCAGCCACTAAGATTTGGGGATTTGCTTGTTATAGCAGCTAACATTAACCTTACTTATTATACTCACTTATAAGTTACTTGGCTAGCCTTTCAAAATTAGAGTTGGTAACGATGGCAAAGGATTCTGAATAATCTGAATAACCCCAGAGGTAGGGATATAGCTAAACAGATGGTGGAAGGTAAACCATATACCTGGAATGGCAAGCATCTATAATTCACCTCAGTTAAGCTTAACTCTTCTGAATCTTCTCAGCATATAGGACAGAGAGACACCATGGTACCTCCTCAGATACCTTCATTTATCACATTGACCCCACCCAACCTCCCTACTACATGGTTTTCTCCATAGAACTAATCACTCATCCTTCGAAATTATCTTGGACTGTTATTTACTTTAGCCACCTTCCCTCTTGAATGTCAGCTCTGTGAAAGAAGAAGCCTTGCTGGTCCTATTACTTCTTGATATCCAACAACTTGAATGCTTGATCTATTTTAGGACACTCCATGGATAATTTTTGTTGAATGGATGACTGACTCTTGATGTCTATAATTAAGAAGTTTTTTTTTATTATTATTAGAATCTTCCTCCAGTCAACAAATATTAATGTGACTAAAACTAAATATAAGACATTAGTCAGTGCCCTCAAAGGGCCTGTTGTCCAGGGTCTCAAAGGGCCTATCGAAGGAGCATAAAACATGATAGAATGAAGCACTAAAAATAATGAATGATAAATGCTCAATTTAATTAAGGTGTAGAATTCAAGTATTTATAGACCTTCAGAGGGAAAAAAAGGAAGCGATTAAGAAACATATCATAGGAGAAGTGTCCTGAGTTAACCTAAAGCATAGAAATCGATAGCCTAGAGACATACTTGCCAAGGAAGATGTACTTACATCCAAGTGGTGGGGGATAGGTTGGGGGGATGCAGGCTCACAAGACATCTCCTGGAGTGGAGGATAAAATTTATTCAAACTCTCATTTGTATTCAGTTTTTATATTTTAAAAAAAAATTAGGCTTTACTAATATTTACCATATTAAATAACAATATGCGTGCATATAATTTATAAAATCAATATGCACATATCATGGGGACATGTTCACAATCAGAAAGAAGATGACTTATAACAGAGAACGCATTGTAGTGAGGAGACTAGAACAATGCATGAGCACAGGAAAGCACAGAGGGGCATAGCTACATTCTAGCTTGGGTGGCACAGAGGAGGACATAGCGGTGAAATACAAGTTAAGTTTAGAATAGACAGCTGTAGCCAAATGATGAGCAGCATTAAAAACCAGTAGCAGCATTTCTATTTGATTGACACAACCATACCCCTGTGTCTGCTGCTTTCATCTCCGTAATGGCCCTCCTATGAGAAATCCCTGTGAGTTAGCCTCTTGATGGCTGCGACACTTCCTGACTCGTCTCCCTGATTCCATGGTGACCCCATGACTGTCCGCTCCCCACAGTACCCATTGTGATCTTCTAAAAACTTAAATGGGACAATTTCATTTCCTTGCTCAAAAACTTCTAATGACACACCATTGTACTTAGAATAAAATCCAAATTTCTAACAGTTTATTTACAATTTGTCCCTGCTTATTTTTCTAGACTCTTCTTGTATCACTTCTGCCCTCACATCCTGTACTCTAGCCACATCAGTCCGTCCTTTTATTTCTCCTCAAAGAGACAAACTCTTTCTTTTTTAGGAGTTGTTGCACCAGCTGTGCCCCCTTCTTGAATGTCCTCCCCGTGGATGCGTGCCCTGTCCCTTCTCATCATCCACATCTGCTCTGAGCTAGGTGCTTCCTTACATGCAAAGCGGTAGTTTTGTCCTCTCCACAGCACAGCGAGGTAGGTGCAGTGAGAAAGGGTCAATTTAGATTTAAAGTGTACACGTGCCTATATCTATGTACATAGATGTACATTGATTAGTTTACAAATACGAGTCCAGTTGATCCTCACCCCAATTCTGTCAGGTGGAAACAGATTCATAGAGGAAAAACTAGTTAGAAAGATTGTGGTTTCATCAAAGTCACATACAGATTGTAAGTGCTGGATCAAAGATTCAACTAATGTCATTTGGATTAAAAATCTCATAGTTTCTCTACCCCATATCCCATGGAGAAAAGACAGTTTCAAGAGTGTGAGAGGCAATAGCATCTCTTAGAGATTCAGCACACACACACACACACACACACACACACACATACTGATTAGGACATCAGGAGGGGCCTCTAATAATATAATGAATCAACCTGCATATTTCTTGAATTAAAACATTCATTAAATTCCTAACATGTGTAAAGCACTGACCTAAGCTAAAAGCAGCATAAAAGAGTGGTTCTTCCCTAAGATGAAATTCTCAAAGAATAATGATGGTAGCACAAGTCAAACTAATTGAAGACAAGATACAATGCTGTGAAGAAGCAAAAGGAGCACACCTTGGCCAATTCTCTGAGAATGTGGCTGTGTAAGTAGGAGACACTTGTTGATAACGGGAAGAAGGAGCAGGTCAAATGAAAGTTGCATTCAAGACTCAAGACAGTAACCAATTAGGTAGATTTCGGCTTTTTCTAGCTTGACACTATTTTGTGGACCTTTCAGCCTATATTAAGAAATCTGCATTTTTACCTCGGGCCTCCAGTTCCCAGCATTTCAGTGGTGTCCCCACATTGACTTTTCCTAGAGGCCTCTTCTGGGGCACACATCAATATTGAAAGCTCAGTGTTCAGGGAGGCATGATGTTGACTCATAGAAAATGCCCTTCTAATGAGTGATGCTTTTGCTGCCTCCTCTTGGCAAAATGACACATTGACCCAGAGCCTCTAAGGATGTGGCTGAGCCTTGGGAGGAAGATAAGAGCTTTAGAATAGCTCTGATGGGGGTAGGGCGCCTTTGACCGCTTCACGTCGGCCTTCGTGTGCTCACTGGCACTCTAGAGACCTAAAAGTAGTAAAGTAATTTCCACAAGTCTGCTTACTTACTCCAGAAGAGTAGACAGTCTCTTGAATTGAATTCAAAATACTTCACAGTCAGAACTGAGTTTACAGTGGGTCCATCCCCAATGTTTTCCTAAACTGACGATATCATCCAGTACTGCTCAGTTGTCCAGGTTCTGCCTCTGAGAGGCGTTCCTCGAAAAGCTCAGCATACGAGAAAGTGGGGTGTGGTGCCAAGAAGTGAGGTGAATTAGGGAATTTTCTAAGAATTTCCTATGAGAAGAGGCAGAAGCATGGCAAGGAAGGAAGCTGAAGCCAAAAGCCAGATCTGCGGAAGGAATGAGATCTCTCGGTCAAGGTCTTGCTCTGACAGCTTGGTGCTGCTTCCTGATTCTGACCCAAAGCCTTCCCGATGTCCAGCTTGCCTGACATTCCCATAAACATCTATTTCAGGTTCCTCCTTCACTGTTCTGTGAGGTTGTCTCCAGAGTGTTCCACAGTTATTATGCTCAGGTAGCTCTAAAAGATTATCTGTCTTGAAAGAACCGTTTTGATATATCCCAATGGAGTTCTTCCAACTCTTTTTCCAAGTATTGCTGACCCTCCTTGACAGCCTCCCCAAATACCCAGTTGTCACCCTGATCTTGTTCAGTTTTTCTCACTGTTTTTCTCCTCTCTTATTTCTCCCTAGAGTCCTCCAAGAGAAAAATATGGAAACTCCAGCTGCCATGGGAGTAACAACCAAGCACTCCCCAATTGACCGTGGATCTGACATTTCTCCTGGTCCGTGTGGTCAGTGTAAGCCAATCACATGTGGAAGACACAGCTGTAGCCCACAGTGTTAACTTGAAGAGTTGCCCTTTCTCACAACAGCATAGATAGGCAAGTTGAATATGTTATTTTAATGGATCCAGAAATGGTTAATTTGGGTAATGTACCAAAAAGGAGCAAGAAATAATTCTGTGGTTCTCAACCCTGGACGCTCATCATAATCACTTGGCTTTCAAAACTACTGTTATCCAGGCCCCACTCCAGACCAATTAAATTGTAACATGTGAATTTTGGTCCCTCTTAGCTTGGCAAAGCCCCCAGGCTGTGCTCTTATGCAGCAGGTTGAGGGCCGGAAGTTCAAGGATTTGCAGGCTCTGCTCTGCCAGTCATTTGTGCTATGACCTTGAACAAGTTACATAGCCCCTTGAGTTTCAGTTTCTTCCTTCATTAAATATCTTTGGCCCCCTTCTCTCTCTTTCCCCCCTCTTTTACTTGCACTAAATGCTTCACAATATCAATCAGTTTTAAAAGTTTATGATTTTCAATGCCTACAAATGACTCGTGATATTATTTTGGCTTCTCAGATCATAGAAAGATCTTGTGACAGGCACCGAATTCATTAAGTGTAATAGAAAGATTAGGGGAAAGGGCAGAAAACGGCTGTTAGGCAGCCTGGGATTTAACGTGAATGAACAGCAGGGCTGGAAGAAAGATCCAGGCTTCCCAAATGTTAACTTTCCATGGACGTAGGAGGAAAATAATAATGAAGGAATTGCCCATTTTGTTGACAAAGTGGTACAGCCACAGAAACGGTTATAATGGGACAATATTAGAATATTGGTGGTTCTGTTTTCAAACCTTCAATTCTACACTTTGCAGAAAATCAAACAAAACAAACTTGGGAACCTAGTCTTATTTTATGTGAATATTATATCAAACACATATCTATGTGTCTAATCAAATATATATATATTTATTTTGTTACATATCAATATAAGTATTAATATATGTATATGTCCAATGCAGTTTTTGATTAACAATTATTTATCAAGCACCTATTAGGTGATCACCAAAGACACAACATAAACAAAACAGCAAAGTTCCTTTCCTAAGAGAACTTACATTCTAGTGGAGAAGATGACTATAAAACAAGGTAAGGAAATACATGCTGGTAAAAGCTAGGTAGGAAAATACTGCAGGAAAAAGATACCAGAAGTGTGGGGAAGAGGGTGTAGTTTTAGACTGGGAACCAGAGAAAAGATAATCCCATATCTTATTTGCATTTAGATCCAATAATTTTAGTTTTCCATGTGTAAACAAAGATTATTTGTCTTCCTCTCCAAGTTTGTTGGGAGGGTTAAGTGACATTTTGTATAGTCCTTGGCAGGTGCCTGGCAGGTACTAAAGGCTGGGTGAGTACAGAAAGCACAAGAACACTGGAGACTGAAGAACTAACCCAGAGCCAGTAAGCTGGTCAATAGTACAGACAGGACCAACACCGAAGCTTCAGACATCACAGGGGGCACCTGCTCCTTCACATCTCAGCCGTCCGGTATTGTGTTTAAGGAGTGCTTCTGAGTATTTGAAGTTATGGCAGTCTTACCATATTTCTGGGGGACAAAAAAGGGGAGATCTATAAAGGCAAAGACAGACTGTTCAGTCACACTATCTTCCAGAAAGATAGTAACTACTCAAGTAATATTTGTAGAATATTAATTCTACTTGTTACTCTAATTTCCAAAGGTAACCCATAAAATTCAACAAATATGAGCCATGGAAATTCTGCACCTTTGTAGGACTATTTGGTTTTACACTGCATGTTGAATGAGACACAAACACATTTTTAACTAAATTAATGTTTTGTTTATTAATTCAGTTTATGTTAAATTGTATGAGATTAAGTTAGATTTCCAGGTTTGAAA
Organism: Macrotus californicus; assembly: GCA_007922815.1. NCBI lineage: Eukaryota > Metazoa > Chordata > Mammalia > Chiroptera > Phyllostomidae > Macrotus > Macrotus californicus. Next base: position 14,768 of record VMDR010008240.1, on the reverse strand, counting down.
TAAGAATACAAAAAGTATCATTTTGAATAAATGTTTACTTTTGCAAATATCACCATGGCATTTCAATGCCCAATATTTTGAGTTCCAAGCCTATGTTCTCTGTAAGTAAAGAAGACAAGTTTATGTTCTAATCCCTACACACAATGCTTCAACTTCTAAACTCTTGACCCCCTCCTCAACCTCTTTCCTGCACAGCTGGCACCGGTCTTTTGAAGATCACTGAGGCTACTGTAGGGACTCCTTCTGTCCTGTCCTCCTGGGCTTCCCAGCAGCTTCTGGGTCCTGATGAACATCTTCAGCCCTCCTTGGAACTGTCCCCTCCCTTGGCTTTCAGAAGCTTGAACCTTTGGTGCTTTATGCTCCCCTACTCTTCCTTTCCTGTCTTTCTGCAGGTACTGTAGGGGTTGCCTTCCTCTCCCTGCTCTCTATGTGTTGTCTTTCCCAGAATGTAGACTTCATTCATCTCCCCTTCTTTCTCCTGTTGTTTTGTAATCACGACAACTATCATCTTTAAGAGCACTGCCTCTATCTAATTCTGCCTCGAGGTTCATATCTCCAGGATGTTTTCTAGGTCTATATTTACTGTATAAGCAGGATGTTTTCTTGGGCATGTTTCTCTGTTTTTATAGGTATAGCGCATCCAAAGTGGGAGTCTTTATCTTCAGTATGTTTATCCCCTGCCATACTCCTGTTCTTTCTATGCTTTCTACCTCTACTTGTGGCTTTGCTATCCTTCTACTCACCTAGGCTTAAAAACTTGACTTAACTACTTCTTCCTGTTCTTTACCCGCCACCTCATGTGCGCTGAATCACTAAGTCAAATACATGCTTCGGCCCCATGCTGTTTCTTATGTCCATCCCTTCCTTTTAACTCCCTCTGCTATGGTCAGCTGCAGCCACTACTTATATCACTGGCTCGTAGGAGTTCTCAGCGGCCCCACACCCTCCACTCCATCTTCCACACTTCCGCCACTCTCATCCTGCTCCTCTCTTTCCATGGCTTCCAGAATAAAGTTCCACCTCTTTGTATCTAAAGCCCTTAACAATCTGTCCCTAAACACCCTTTCCCACTTAATTTCCTATCTTTCCCTCTCATAGGCTTTTTCAGCTGCACCAGACCGGATCACTCCCCATTACTCAGACTTGCTGCCTCAGTTTCCCCTGGTGGTGCCCTCCTTCTAGAATGCACTGCCCTCTTCTCTGCCTACCAGGTCCTTCCGCTCTTCCTTTAGGTTCCTGCTCAAGTGTCATCTCCAACAGCAAGTTTCCCTTGGTTATTCCAAAATAAAATAACATTTTTCTCTTCTGTGCTCCATTTGAATTTTATCATTTCTTATCTCTCCATCACAGTATGTTTTAGCTGAGTTGTAAGTGTACATATTACAGAGACATTTGATCATGTGACTAACATGGTTCCCTCCCTGCCTAGCCTATCCCCCATGACTATCCTGTCACTTCTGTTATGGCCCTAATGGCCACCAGGCTCAGCTAGCTTCCATCATCACCTTTCAGCAGGCCTGTCTCCCTTTCACAACCTAGTATCCCCTTAGGGAGAGCATCCTCAAATGCCCAGCACTGCTCACCCCAATAATGACTCTTCTTTGAGAAAGACCAAGAAATTTCAGTTAATGTGTCATGTTTACATCTCCTATTTTCTTTTCACTTAAGGTTGCAATCAATTCTCTTTAATCACCACTTTTCCTGTCAACCTTAAAGTTCCAACCATTTTCCTGTTCCTTAGGCTAAGATTCTTAGAGCAGGAGCATGCTGCAAAGCTGAAACACCTCTCTCACGAACCTCATTATTTTGCACTTAGAAATTCATGCAGTAGCCCTGCCTGACGGCTCAGCTTCAGGGCTGAGAATTCAAATAAATCCCCTTGCCAACTAACATTATGTGTTTACTTAGCAGCAAAGAGAGCATTTTCTAAATAATTAATTGTGAGCCCAGGATCTTCCTGAACTATATACTCAGTTCCTGGAATCTACCCTGAAGGATCTTGTAGGCTACCTATTCATGACTGTCTTTGTAGCTATAGATCTGCCTCTTACACTTTTGATTTTTCTTTTGATTTTTCTCTAAAGAAAGAAAAATGAATTCTTGGCAGTTTAATTTTAAAGATTTATTTTGATTAGTCAAAAATGGAGACTATGAAAAACCTTTTCTCTGGGATGCTAATCCTCCAAATGCTTACATTTGAATTTGTCCTTGGCAAGCTGTTTGTTTCTCACATTCCTGCTCACACAGTCTCAAGTCCTTTGCCTGAGCATGCTTTCCATCTTTGCTTTTGTTTGGGGGCTTAGTGTCTTAGGCAACAACGGGTGCAGGCATTGAACAAAGCAGACCTCAGCTCAGGGGAGATCGATGGGTCGTATCGAAGCATACTTTCGCAAATAGTAGAAACAATATTTTCCCACCACCTTCTAGATTCATTTTGGCCAAGTAAAACTTACAGGCCTAAATCAGATAATAACTCAAAATTAGCTTCATGATAAATACTCTAAATCTACCCAGAATTATGTGCTTTCTTTTTTTCAGTATTATGGCAACAAAATGTGTTGCTAGGACCTGCAAGAAATTACTGCAACCAAAACAAAGGCTCATCGTCGGTATAAAAGACAAAGGATATCAGTGATGCTAAGTTGCCCAGAATGAGAATCATACAGTTCGACAGCTGTGAGTGGCCATCCAAGCCAGCTCCCTCAGGAAACTGAGGCTCCGACAAGCAGGTTGAACTGAGGCTCAACCAAGGTCTCACAACATTATGAGTGCTAAAACTAGACAAAAGTTTCGTGATCCTTGAAGCCATGTCCTTAAACCAAACCACCTCTACAAATATACATGTGAGATAGCCTGGTGAGATTTGCCCAGAGTTTATCAGGAAAGCCAGTTTTTAAGAAAACAAACAAACAAAAAAATCATACCAAATGCTGAATAAATGTATTATTTGGAGTGAGGATGGGTTAAGAAAACAGCTGGCCCTCGGTACCCACAGGTTCTGTGTCTGTGGATCCAACCAACCATGAATTAAAAATATTTCATTACACTGTTGCTGACATGTACTATGTAGTCATTTTATGATGGTTGTAGCTGTATTGAACATTTAGAGACTTTTTTCTTGTCATTATTTCCCAAGGAACAAAGTATAACAGCTATTTACATAGCGTTTACATTATATTAGGAATAATACGTAATCTAGAGATGATCTAAAGTACACACAGGAGGATATATGTGGGCTGCATGCAAATACACTGCCATTTTATCTGAGGGACTTGAGCATCCACGTATTTCGGTACCTGTGGGGGATCCTCGAACCAGTGCCTCTCAAATACTGACTATATGACTATGATTTTAAGCTTGAAGCCCGAGGAAATCACATATTAAACAAGAAATAAATTTTCTGCCAAATGGTCTCTTTGTTCTCCACCCTTACTTAACTTCCGTCACCTTTCTTCCTTCCCTCTTCCCTCTAAAACTAAAGACTCCAACCAAAATTAGCCAGTAGCTCTTAAATGAAACGACCTAGTAGGGAGAAGCCTCTGCCACTTCCCTTTAACTAATCGAATGGCCAACGGGAAGAGTTGCTCGGAATCAGCTTCTGGGGATCTCCGCAACCAGCGAGCTCTCAGAGTTCAAGAGCTGTCAGCGCAGCCGCAGCCTTTTTCTCTTCATTGGATGGACGTACAACCTGATTGCATAAGTATTTTGAATGGATGCTTAAAGGGACTCAGTTTAAGTAGTGGCCATCAAGGCTGAGCTGTCAGAGCCCACCGAGTAAGGACCAAAGATTCAAATCCTGACAACGCTTTTTATTCCCATGGAGGTCTAGAAGCTGTAGGAAAGCTCATCACGTCACCCAATTCACCCTCCTCACTATCCTTGCCGCACACAACCCAGCACGGCCTTTTTCACCACTGACCTTCATCCAATCAATTTCTTGTGCACTTCTTTCTCCCAAGGCAAAAAGGTCCCAGTTAAATGGTACCAGACCTGGTGTTTTATGTTTCATTTGTTTAATATGTTGTATAACTTTAAAATGTGTTCCACAGTGAGACCTATCCAAAAACAGCACCTGTACTGGTGTTCTCTTGGCAGGACCCAAATTCTGGTTTAGATTCGTTTCCATTTTACTTCTGTTACTCAGGTCAGGCTGGGATTTCCTCTAACATTTCAATGCAAAAGTTCTGGGGGCTGTGTCTTATTCGTCTTGTTACCTTTATCTTAGTGCAGTGCCTGGTAAATAGTAAGTATCTGATAGGTTTGTTGAGTGAGGAGGGAAATCAGGACTCACATTTCTGCTTCCCTCTTGAAGCAGTGTCTTTGGCCTTCGGGCTTCTCCACCTCCACTTTCTCCTGCACTCAGGACAGTTTCCTCTCCTCTGAACACTTTTCGTAGGTGATTCTTACAGTTTTACAAGCATCTCAAGGCTGCAGAGTGGATCTCCTTTCAGGACAGGGCAGGACATTGAGTTTGTCCTTTCTGGTTGGATCTTTTTTTTTCCTAAAGCAACTGGAGCCATTTCTAGCAAATATATGATTAGAGTGATCTTCCAGCGGCTCACCAAGCTGTCGTAGGCATTTAACACTGCCAAGCAGTAAAGCTCTTTGACACCGCTTGGTATCCAGTCCTCCTTTATTTGTTTATACTAAAAATTTCAGTGCTTTGTTGTGCACATGAAACAGCTCCAGAGAAGTGCAGCAAGAAGCCAGTCAATAGGGGGATTAATGGGGCTTTGTTTGTAGAATGCAGAATGTTATAATAATTATGAAAGCAGATTTCTGAAGCATGAGATGTTTTCAAATTCATTATTGTTTTAGAACAACATGATTTCCTATATGAGCAGCAGCTTGGGACTGTTAGGAATGGAATTAGTGAGGAAGGTAGCTTTATTTTCTTTTTCTTTGCAGGTGGCAGATCATTTTCCTTTTCATACTTCAGAGCTCTCCTGCCGTGAGGGAATGTGATTGGTAGATTGGACGGTTTCCGGTATTTGGTTTCCAACTTCGAATGAAAGTGAGAACAATTAATTCTGAGAACTTCCAGCAATAGTTAATGAAGAAGTAGAACTTTTTTAGATAATATTTTTAATCCTGCTTGTATCAGACCAGTACTACAGAGCAATTGATTGATTTTATCAGGCTGGGGGTCTGGAAATACTTCACTGCACAGATTAAGGACTGTGCATATTCCTGTGCAACTTACCTGCTTGCATTTCAGGCACCTTGCAGGACTAAAGGCACCACCACTTCAAGATAACCTGATACATTTGTGATTTTAACTAAGTTAGGTATTGATTCTCATTTAAGAATTTTTTATTTGCTATGAAAAGGGATCAGGGTGGAGGGTAGAGTCTCTCACAGACTTTCTCCATCAGGACACAACGGCTTTTTCACCTGCTACAAAAAGTGCCCCACACAGTCTCTGAATGGATCCACGGGCCGTGCTCCTGACAGCTGTTGGTTTCTATGACAAAGGCTGGGAAACGCCACTAGGGTGGAAGACAAGTTTACTGCTTCCTTTGATAGAGGGCCTAAGGAATCGTGAGGAAAGATGCATCCAGTGCCATCGAGAATGAAAGCTCCTAGGTGGTCATGTTAGAAGGTAATTCAGGAAGGCCATGAACTTCTTAAAAATCAGAAGTCAAATATTTATTGAACATCATTGGTTTTTAGGAAACTATGGGTTTACCTATCCTGGAAGTCTATAATCTCAAGATGTTATCTCTAGATGGGAAGCCAGAAATGAAATGATTAAACTGAATTGTCTACTTGGCATATGAGTACATGCAGGCAAGAGAGGTTAGTGACAGCCATGGTAAGTTGAAGCAGAGAGACAACTCTAACCCAGGCTCTGTGACTAATGTCCAGGTCTGTGGGTGTAACTATAAAATCTCTGACACCTGATTGGTAAGGCTAAAGTTGATGTTATGAGTACCATAAGGTTTATTTTGAGAATTTTATTTTATTTTATTTTTAAAGATTTTGTTTATTTATTTACTTACTTATTTTTAGAGAAAGGAGAAGGGAGGGAAAAAGAGAGAGAAATAAATATCTATGTGAGAAAGAAACACTAATTGGTTGCCTCTCATACATGCCCCGACCAGGGACCAAACCTGCAACCCAGGCATATGCTCTGACCAGGAATAAAACCGGAGACCTTTTGCTTTGTGGTACAACACCCAATCCACTGAGCCACACTGATCAGGGCTTATTTTGAGAATTTTAGTAAAAGAGGCAAGTTGGAAGCCAGAATACATGTTTAAAAGAAGAATTTAGATTTACCATATTTGATAAGAAATGGGGAGTGGATAAACCAATGCTTACACATTTCATTTTAAATTCCAAGTTTCCTACAGTAAAAGTCTTTTCTATGTAGTTAGTAGCTGTTTTAAATTTAGTTCTCCAAGTTTAGGGAAGAAAAAATGGCTAAAGGTCCTACCCCGCATGCAGGTACAAAAGGCAGAGAGAGATTTTTGTTTTGCCTCTCTAGGCATTTGTTGAAGTGGGAAAACATTCTCTCTGGAGCTCCTATGAGCACCTTAGGGAGACAGCGTATTTGTTTTCTAATCCTATGCGACAAATGACCACAAATTTAGCAACCTAAAATAATCCCCATTTATCAGCTCGGAATTCTATAGGTAAGAAGTCTGGGCAGCACGGCAAGCCCTCTCCTCAGTGTATCATGAGGCTGAAATAGAAGTGGTGGCCAGGCTGAGTTCTCATATGGAGACTCAAAGGAAAAATCTGCTTCCAAGCTCCTTCTTGTTGTTGGCAGAATTCATCTTGCAGGTGTAGGATGGAGGTCCCTGTTTCCTTGCTGGCTATGAGCCAGAGGATATTTTCAGTCCCTGAAGACCACCCGCATCTTGCCATGTGACCTCCGCTATTGCCAAAGCAGCCATGATGCCTCAGATCCTTCTCACACCTCATTCTGACTTCCTCTTCTCTGACCAGCTAGAGAAGACTCCCTTCTGAAGGGCTGTTGTCATTAAGTCAGGTCCACCCAGATAATCTCCCTATTTTAAGATCCATTGTTTTGTGATTTTAATTAAACCTGCAAAATCCCTTCGCAGCAGTCCTTACATTAGTGTTTGATTGAATAACTGGAGAAGGTGTGTGCATATCAGATGCCAAGGGTCTAGGTGGACCACTGGAATTCTTCCTAACCCAGAGAGCATGGTGCCACCTACTCAAAGTCAAGAATGACGCATTCTTTCTTCCTTAAGAAATGCTGCACCCAACAATGAAGACTCAGAGATCCAAATAGATTATTATTATTTAATGTGAGTCCAACTCCTAACTCAGATTGTTATGTTTTAGTCCCTACAGCCTAAACCACCTGGACTTGGTTGTGAACTTGCTATGATCCATACATACATATTTCTGGTGAGTGGGGTCCATAAATTTCATCAGATTATAAAAGGGTTTGGGACCTTCCACTCCACCATAATCCTCTTACCAGAATACAGGCAACAACTGTTTTAGTCTTGTTGGAAGCTGCTTGCCACTCTCCCCATACGGGGAACATGAGCAGTTAGTAGAAAACCCCAACTCACCTGTTAGCACTCTTGGTAAATCCAGCTCAGGTCTCGTTCAGGTTGCTTGCTGGGAAATCAGTACTGCTTGGCCCTGGTGGTCCCCATTCCCTTGTGCTCCTGCAGACCTCAAGGCCTCCGTTCTGGGTTGTACCCATGGACTCCTTGGAAATTACAAAGTTCAAAAGCAGCTGATCATTTCCAACTGAAAATGACTACTTTTGCAGCTGCCTCACAAATAGAATGAATTATCATTAGTAGGTGTGGACACGGTCCTATCAAGGAGGCACATGTGTAATGGGTACAAGAGCAAGCTGCAGATCAGCCTGGCGGAGTTTGAATCCTGCCCCCAGCCTTTCTCAATGGGTGACCTGTGGCAAGTTCCACAACTTCCCTGGGCTTTCATCTCATCCTCACAGTGGAATTTGTACTAATACTCATTTATAGAATTAATGAGCAAATTAAATGAGATAAGACATGCAAACTACTTAGAAGTCACTCCATAAATGCTCAAATAGTTGTTTTATCTTTATTGTCATTATAATTTCCCAGCTCTTATTGCCATCTCTCTTGTCTGAAGCAAAACATGTATCCACTGGCATTCTGGTGGCTTGGGTTTATTCCTCTACTTCTCTCAGGTGCCCCCGTTAATCATCTACAAGTCACCGTCACTCTTTTCAAAGCAACATGAGGAGGAGAGGGTCAACCCAAATGCAGAACTAATAGTAAGCCCATGAAATCTCCCACAGAGGCCTCTTTGTGCAAAGAGAGTCTCCAACACATACCATAGATGCCTGAGAAAAAAGCTTGGGAAATTAGTCCCAACCCAGGATCTTAGTGCAATAAAAGAAATAGTTATAAAACCTTGGAAATGTAGGCAGAAAAGCTCATTATTTTATGACTGGGCACATTTGAATTGCAGCCAGAAGTAGATGACTATTGGGAATATCAATGCTTTCTAATGTGATGGAAGGGAGAGAAATGCAATTTTGAATGCCAAGCAGCTGCAGTAGGCTCCCGTGCCATAGACTGCATGTAGCTGATGTGTAAAAAAACAAAAGAGAGAGAGAGAGAGAGAGAGAGAGAGAGAGAGAGAGAACAGCTTCCTGGGAACAATATCATGGAAAGGGAGAATGAGTGACTATAATCTGAAACTCTGATTCAAAAGAGAATTAAAGGAATTATGACAGTATAGTCCTCAGTCCTTCTGAAAAGACATAAAGAAATAGCTTTAAAATGGGATATCAGGTACATGTTACCGAGAGAACTAATTAAGCAATATAAATAGAGGTCTAATTTATTATAGGAAGATATTACATTAGTTGTCTCATTATTAAAAGCTTTAAAATGTCAATACTCAATAACATTTCAGTAAAATAATGCAAATTTTCTCACTTCACAAAGCAGCAATGAGGATAACAATGATGATAACGGTTAAGGGATGATGACGACGTAGGGATTGTCATGTTCAACTAGGCAAGAGTTTGTGGAACAAACAATGTCATCTATGATAACAACCCCAGAGTACATCTTTATCCAAAGTGGCAGAGAAACCTGAGTTTTCCCTGGGCTTCTCAATCACGTGCAATACCCCACACACAATTTCAGGTGACACTAATTCACATGCAAAGGCTTGGGTTTGGTAACATCCACATTACTAATAGCGCCCAAAGCTGGTGCACCTTCTCAAGATCAGTGGCTTCCACAAATATTCAGCCAAATGTTACTTGCTCCAAAAGTTGCTGCTACTACTACGATCTAAGATGGAAGTTCCATTTCCCTGTCTGCTGCCTCCTGTGATCCAAAGAGATGTTCCTTGACCAGATCACTTGTTTCTACTGCATCAGGATGGTGCGTTTCCCCCAGAACCTGTAGAGTATACACTGGTATAGAGATGGTCCAGCTACCCAGGCTTCTCTTACCATAAATATGAACTACTTTCTGGGGGTTCTATTGTGCTCTCCTGTCACTCAGCTCTGGGCCAGCAGTACCCTGGGTCTTTAGGTATATTTTAACTACAAACCTCAATAGGATGTGCTTAGAATGTTTCTCACTCTGTTTGCGTACTCTCCTCTGCTACTTGGTAAATCATTGGGTGAAATAGTTATAAGGGCTGAAGACTCTGCCCAATTCACCCAGAGCAACATCTATGGGATATACTGAGGCAGAACATAACATGACTCTACAACTCGATCTTGGTAAAAATATTGGAGCCTGAACCATGAATTTCTTACAGTCCAATTGGATTTCACAACAAGAGCAACATTAAGAACAGGTGAGATTACTGAGCACTTACTATGAGCCAGGAACTGAGTTAAGCAGTTTACTTATTAAATCAGGTATGGGTAAAGCTGTAGTTATTACCCATCTGAAGGGCACAATTCTTTTCTTTCTGTTACCTTGAAAAATCTCAAGGAACAAGTTGTCTTCTCCCACAACACAACATAGACATTTTGGTTCAACAGGAAAGAAAAATAGAATGAAAAAAGAAGTCAACGGGTCCAAAAACACTTTGAAATTCAGCCAAGCGAACTTCATTCGGTTTCAAGGCCTAGAAACAATCCTCTGTGGCTCAAGGTCACAGCCCCTGGGTTCAAGGCTATACCTCAAGAGTCATTCTTCCTTTTCATGAAAGGAAGCCTACGTTTGCAGCTGAGCAGTGTTTTGTTTTGTAAGATGTCTTTTTTAGATCGGTTTAAGTTTCACAGCAAAATTGAGAGGAAGGTAGATAGACATTCCATATACTCCTGCCCCGTCACACGCACAGCCTCCCACCCCCCACTATTCACATCCCCCACCAGGGGGATGTATTTGCTACTGCTGACAAACCTGCACTGACACATCACATCCACCCAAGTGCATAGTTTACACTGCAGCTCACTCTTGGCTTCGTGCATCCTATGGTTTGGAGAAATGCAGAGTGACATGTATCTATCATTACGTATCATACAGTGTTTTTACTGCCCTAAAAATCCTTTGTGTTCTACTTAATCTCTCTGTTTCTCCAACTTATGGCAACTACAGATCCTTTTAGTGTCTTTGTAGTTTTTCCTTTTCAAAATATCATGTAGTTGGAATCCTACCATAGGTAGCCTTTTCAGATTAGTTTCTTTCACTTAATAATATGCACTTAAGTTTTCTCCATGCCTTTTCATGGCTTGATAGCTCATTTCTTTCAGTGCTGAATAATATTCCATGACCTAGATGTACCATGGTTTATCCATTCACCTACTGAAGGACATCTTGGTCGATTCTAAACCTTGGCAATTACAAATATAGCTGCTATTAACACCTAAAACATGCAGGTTTTTATGTGGACACAAATTCTCAACTCCTTTGGGTAAATACTAAGGAGTACAAGAGCTGGATCATATGCTAAGAATATGTTTAGCTTTGAACAAAAACACCAAACTGTCTTCTGAAGTGGCTGTACCACTTTGCGTTCCACCAGCAATGAATGAAAGACCCCGTTGCTCCACATCCTCACCTGCATTTGGTGCCATCGGTGCTCTGGATTGTGGCTATTTAATAGGTGTGTACTTGCATCACGTTGGCGTTTTAATTTGCATTTTTGATGACATATGATGTGGAACATCTTTTAATATTATTATTTGCCATCTGTATATCTTCTTTAGTAAGATGTCTGATAAGGCCTTTGGCTTATTTTAAATTAAGCTTTTTTGTTTTCTTACTGTTGAGTTTTAAGAGTTCTTTGTATATTTTGGGTTATGGTCCTTTATCAGTTGTTTTCTGCAATATTTTCTCCCGGTCAGTGGCTTGTCTTCTCATTTTCTTGAGAGTGTCTTTTCTAGAGAAATCTTTAATTTTGATGACATCTAGCTTATCAAGTATTTCCTTCACTGGTTGAGACTCTGATGTTGTTTCTAAAAGGTAATCCTCATACCCAAACTAATCCATGTTTTCTCAGTAGGAATTGTATAGTTTTACATACTGCATTTAGGTCTGTCATCTATTTGGAGTTTATTTTTGTGAAATGTGTCAGGTGTATGTCCAGATTCACTTTTTTACATGTGGATGTCCAATTTTCCAGCACTGTTTGTTGAAAAGATTGTTTTTGCTTCATTGTATTGTCTTTGACCCTTTGTCAAAAATCAGTTGGCTATATTTCTGTGGGTTCAAATCTGGGCTCTCTATTGTTCCATTGATCCATTTGCCTATTCTTTCTTTAATACCATACTATTTTGACTACTTTATAATAAGTCTTAAAGTCAGGCAGTGTCAGGCTTCTGACTCTTCTGCCTCCTCTTACCCGTTTAAGGTCCCTGGTGATTACATTATGCCCATCCTGATAATGCAGGGTAATCTCCTTGTGCCAAAGTCATCTGATTAGCAACATTAATTCTATCTACAACACTAATTTCCCTGTGCCATACAACTTGGCATATTCACAGGTTCCAGGGATTATCTTGGGGCCATTATTCTGCCTACCACACTTGAACTATCTCATTTAATGTTCATAATAACCCTGTGAGGAGGGAATTATTATTACCTTCATATGGCTGATAAGAAAAAGGCTCAGAGATGTTGAGTCACATGTCCAAAGCTGTTATGTGTGAAGTCCATCACACAACTATAGTTCTACAGCTATGTATGTATAAATATCCCTTTCTTAGATAAAACTAAAGCCCAACTCAAGAATTAAGTTTTAGCCTTTCCCAGCATACCTTTGACTATGATAATGTCAGTCCTAGACATTATCAATTCTTCTGTTGGTGCTGAGGTTTACAAGATCTAAGAAATTATATATCTACCTTGAGTTGCTATGGTATTCCAAGTTACTTGTTCTGAAAAAACCAAGAGGTACAGTGGGCAGATGAGAAGGCCCACAGCTGACGAAAGATTCTGTCCTCAGTGGATGACGAAATACATGGACAACATGAAAGCTCAGATGGAAGGAGATAAAAACAGATCGGTCAAAAACAAATTGACTAGAGACTTCCGGCCAAGATGGAGGCATAGGTAGACACACTGTGCCTCCTCGCACAACCAAAAGAAGTACAACAACAAATTTTAAAACAAAAAACAACCAGAACTGACAGAAAATCGAACTGTATGGAAGTCCAACAACCAAGAAATTAAAGAAGAAACTTTCATCCACACCGGTAGGAGGGGAGGAAAGGACTCACGCAGTGGGGCAGTGACTGGTGGACCTGGGAAAGGCGCGGCTGGCAGGGAGAGTTGGCGGCTGCAGACCAGGCATCCCACTCCCTCGTGAGGATAAACCAAGAGGAACAACTAGGGAGCAAGACAGACTCCGTAACCCAGAGTTCCAGCATGGGGAAATAAAGCCTCAAAGCCTCTGATTGAAAACTCCTGTGGGGGTTGAGGTGGCGGCAGCTGGAGAAACTCCCAACCTCACAGGAGAGCTCATTGGAGAGACCCATAGGGTCCTAGAGCATACACAAGCCCACTCACCAGGAATCAGCACCAGAATCATCAACAGAAGGGCCCAATTTGATTGTGGGTAGTGCAGAAAGTGACTGAAAACTGGCAGAGAGTGGAGCAAGCGCCATTGTTCCCTCTCAGACCCCTCCCCCACAAACAGCATCACAACGCAGCAACGTGGCCTCTCCATTCTGGTGAACACCTAAGGCTCCGCCCCCTACTACGTAACAGGCATGCCAAGACAACAAAAATGGCCCAAATGAAAGAACAGATCAAAGCTCTAGAAAAAATACAACTAAGTGACCAAGAGATAGCCAACCTATCAGATGCACAGTTCAAAACACTGGTAATCAGGAGCTCACAGACTTGGCTGAATTTGGCAACAAATTAGATGAACAAATGAAGGATACAATAAAGGAAATGAAGGAAAATGTACAGGGAACCAACAGTGATGGGAAGAAAAACAGGACTCAAATCAATGATGTGGACCAGAAGAAAGAAAGAAACATTCAACCAGAACACAATGGAGAAACAAGAATTCGAAAAAACGAGGAGAGGCTTAGGAACCTCCAGGATGTCTTTAAACGTTCCAATATCCAAATCATAGGAGTGCCAGAAGGAGAAGAGGAAGAGAAAGAAATTGAAAACTTATTTGAACAAATAATGAAGGAGAACTTCCCTAATTTGGCCAAGGAAATAGACTTCCAGGGAGTCCAGGAAGCTCAGAGAGTCCCAAAGAAGTTGAACCCTAGGAGGAACACACCAAGGCACATCATAATTACGTTACCCAAGATGAAAGATAAGGAGAGAATCTTAAAAGCAGCAAGAGAAAAGGAGACAGTAACCTACAAAGGAGTCCCCATCAGACTGTCAGCTGATTTCTCAAAAGAAACCTTACAGGCAAGAAGGGGCTGGCAAGAAATATTCCAAGTCATGAAAGGCAAGGAACTACATCCAAAATTACTCTATCCAGCCAAGCTATCATTTAGAATGGAAGGGCAGATAAAGTGCTTCCCAGATAAGGTCAAGTTAAAGGAGTTCATCATCACCAAGCCCTTACTATATGAAATGTTAAAGGGACTTATCTAAGAAAAAGATAAAAAATAGGAACAGTAAAATGACAACAAACTCACAACTATTAACAACTGAACCTAAAACAGAAACAAAAACAAACTAAGCAAAGAACTAGAACAGGAACAGAATCACAGAAATGGAGATCACACTGAGGGCTATCAGCAGGGGAGTGGGTGGGGAGAGAGGGGGAAAAGATACAGGGAATAAGAAGCATAAATGGTAGGTAGAAGATAGACAGGGGGAGGTTAAGAATAGAATAGGAAATGTAGAAGCAAAAAAACTCATAAATATGACCCAGGGAATGAACTAAAGAGGGGGAGTGTGGGGGGAAGGGGTGTGCAGGGCAGAGGGGGAGGGATGGGACAACTGTAATAGCATAATCAATAAATATATTTAAAAACAAACAAAACAAACAAAAAAAACAAATTGACTAAAGCAACTATTTCATTGAAAGTGAATCTTATGAGTCAGTCTTTTTCTGATACTTTTGTGGGGGAAGTCCTGGAAAGTTTTCATGTGTTACTTAAGAAATTTCTTAGTTTCTCCTTGTTCTTTTTTCTTTTTCTGCTTTTAAAAATTTCTCACTTATTTTGTATCTCTTTTGAATCATTTGTAGTAAAAAATAAATAAATGTTGGAAGCAAACTCAATGTTCATCACTCCAGTTAATACTTTTTACTCAGTGCAAATAAATTATAAAAATTATAAAATATAAACTGATGATGGAAAAGAATAATTTAATTTTCTACCTATT